>JAGVVM010001929.1:0-38974 GCA_019149425.1 Psidium friedrichsthalianum
GAGGAGCAATCTCTCAGTCGTAGAATCTCGCAAGATTCATGTTGTTAATAGAACACACATCTTCTGTTGCCCACAACCAACTTTTTAAAAGTATCGTCCGTTGAACTTTTCAGGCGCGTTCTCGCCTTGGTGAACAGAGCAGGAATGCACAGACAGAAACAGAAGATTGGGCAAAAAGTTTTCAGAACCAAGTTGAACAACTTCTTTCTCAGTACCATTGAAAACAAGGAGAACTCTTGTATTCGTTAGCAAAGATGCGGCTTCAACTACAGAAGCGAATCTCGAAGAAGAATCTCACAGCAAAATTTCCTGATTCTGAACTATCAGACAAGTAGTTCAAAAGAACGAGTTCGATAAATAAAAAAAAGCCGTTTTCTCTGCTCTCGGAACTATTAACAGAAGTTCAGAAGCCACGAATCTGTTTTAAGATTGTTGGTAATCAGTTCGAATCCACTCCAGGAACGATTCAATATCACTAGTTTCAGAAGGAATTTTGGTTCGGAAAACCCTGTTGAAGCCTGAATCTGCAATCTGATCAGCGGCTTCTCAAAAGGGGCATTCAGAGCAAACGTGATTCTGAATCTGAATTCCTGAAAACCTTACTAATTTACAAAAAGGTTGGGAAACTTTCAGATTCACTTGCAAAATAGCTCTTCTTCGACATAAGAAAAGTGGGATCGACACCAACGTATTAACCGAGCCTACATTTGAAACACCATTTCCTTAACAACGATTCGCTCCCTCACAACTCTGTGCTTGAGGTTTGCGTGACGCGTATTTCTCCACAGGATACAACGGTTGAAGCTAGGAGTGAGCACAGTACCTTGCAGACGCTTATCGGCGAACTTGAAGAACTTGTTGTATTTGAACACTATCGAAAACAATGCACAGAACCATAGGGAGAGTTTTTTTTTGGTTTTCGCTCTGAATTGTGTGTCTAGTGTTATCTGTCTCTCTTAAAACTGAAAGAGAATCATCTATTTATAAAGTGATTGAGGGGTATTTCGGAATTATCATTGAGGTAACATTTTGTAAACGGACCGATAAATTGCCATTCGTAACGTGTTGTGTTACCGGACATTTAAATTTTGCCCGTTTAATGTCATAATGGATATTGACCTCCCTGGCCATTTTTAAACTGCCCGTACCATGTATGAATTTCAAAACCATTACAATGGTCAGTGCATCTGAGCGCAAACCGAGCTGCTTCTGAACCCCCTCGTCGAGCTAGACTCTCTGAACGCTGGATCTGAACCCCGCATCGAGCTAGCTTCTGAACGTCGGTTATGAACCTACCTAGCACGGAGCCTGCTTCTGAACTCTGGTTTTCCTGAACCTGCGCAGAGCTGCTTCTGAAACCTGGTATCTAAAACCCTGCAGAGAGCTGCTTCTGAATCTGAACGTTGCTTCTGAGCTAATCCGAAACATTTATCTGCTTCTGAGCTCGCCATTAAATCATGGCGTTACAAATCATACCATTAACTTTGCCGTTACAAAATTCCGTAACATTTGGAAAAAAAAGAAAAACAGTGAGCCATGGGTGCAAAAATGGGAACTATTCCGCGGAGCACCCATTTTTTCTGGTCCGCATTCGTGTACGCAGGTCGTGGCGTCACGCGCACCACTCTTCGAACCTTCGTTGAGGCCCTAGATTTGCCACCCCCCACACTGCTGCCTAAGGAAAGACGCGCGACAGAGGCATAGCACTTTGTTGTTATGTTCACCACTTCAAAGGAAGTGTAACCATATATACAGCAACAATTGAAGGCCTTCTTTCTTTCGCAATGTTTGGGACTAGAGTTTTCCCACTTCCAACTCAAGGGTGCTTCTTTGGGAAACAATTCTTTCTCATTCACCCTCCTCAAACACACCATAGTTCCAACAATATATCTTGTCATATTATTTAATCTATGCATATATTCAAATTATTTATTTTTATCCTATTCTCATTTGGGGTTCTTGTATTTCCCCACAGATTGAATAGCCTAGAGGACGATTCCTTGATTTGGTTTCTATGTTGGCTTCTCTTAAAACAACAATTGGGTTCGGTAACTACATTCGTCTTATCATAATCTTTGACTCCAAGAAATACTTTTGCAGCCTCCAATCGTTTTGGGCCGTTTGACTTGGCAAGGACTTCGGAAAATTATCCAACACAGAGTTATAAACCTGTTGTACCCATACACTAATTCAAGACAGAAAAAAATAAAAAATAGTCATAAAATTATTGATTTGTACAAATTCCAATCCTTAAACTTATTTAATAATGGAATTATTTGTCCTAACATAGTTTGGCATCGATTTGACTTTGTGTAAGGACTTCGGGAAAACGTTTTCCAAAAGAATTATAATCTATTGCCGGGGCTAATTCGAAAAAGAAAAATATAAAATTCATAAAAACTATTGCATTTGTATAAATTCATATCATAAACTTTTTAATGTAATCAATTTTGTCCTAAATATTTTGGGCATTGATACTTTGGTTAGAAATCATTGACGTTGATATTTTTTAACAATATTTTAATAATCATTATAAAAAAATTTTAATAAAAATTTTTGGTTTTTTATTTTATTCCATTTTTGCATTAGTTCCTTTATTTTTTCCTGTTTTTTTCAGTGTGGCCGGTGAGGCTTGCCCTTGCTAGTCATGGGGCAAGTTTTGTGCCTCGCCCACCCCTTTGGTGAGGCGAAACCTTGTGGCCTTCGCCTCACTACGTCCCTCATGGCAAGGGTTAGACCCCTTCACGGCGTGGCGAGACGTCCACGCATGCTTTGGGCGAAAGGGACTTTTTCCTGGCATTTAGCTTAGATTGATTTTCTATTTCTCTGTAATCCATCTTATTGATTATATTATTTGATTTGATATAGTGAAATTTTTTGTCGCTTTACTTCATATTTGGATACAGTAAAACTACGGGTTTCCCAAACTTAATAATCCTGATCTTCCAATATAAAACCATAACAAATAACTAAAATCGAACACTAATGAAAAATTCGAACCAAAAATAAAAAATAAAAATAAAATGAATGAACGATGTCTAAGCGACAAGTCTATAAATATTCGTCTCCATGCCTAATTCGAGAAATAAACCTACAGTGAAAATATCAAAGGTGACAAATTTCTCATCATCTTTTCATGCTTATTTCTTTGGCTTAAAAATTGAGCTAACAACGACTTTTTTTTTTATTTGTCGTCATTGACTCAACAACACCACCGCGGTTTTTTACTCATCTTTCGCCTTTAGCAAAGACGATATTATTTTGTCACCTTTGGTGCAAAAGAACTTTTGTGCCCTTTGGAAAACCATTTTGTTACCTTTATACACCAAAAGGCGACAAAAAAGAAATATATGTTCGCGACAAAATTGGACCAAGGTGTTTTGGTCCCCTTAGGTTTTTTGTAGTGGTCTATGCCCGCCCGATACAGAGGAGAGAGGGAGGGGGAGGGTCAACGAGCAAGGGGGACCGCGGCGTTGACCGGCAAGGGTGATGGATGTAACATGTTGTGGATAGGGCGGCAAAAAAGCCCGATCCAACCCATCCCTATCCGAAAATGTGGGATCTTTCAAGTTGGATCTCATTCAGTTTGGGTAATAAGTACATGAATTCGGTATTTTGACGTTCAATTAGGCCAAGTTTTCCGTTCGTTTTTTATTTAATCTCCAATTTGAAAAGCGCGAGCCCTACCTTAACCTCCACTGATGCCCCCAACCCCCCCCCCCCCCCACCTCTCTCTCTCCAAATTTTAATGGAAACTTCACCTCAATCGCCACCATTAAGACCATAGTGGGGACTCTCTCTCCCTCCTCCTCGGTTGACGTTATCCCATTAGTTATGGAAGGGACTGGTAGTCAGTTTATAAATGTGATGGTAAGTCTCATTATTTAAATTAGCTTTTGATATGAGAGAGATCCAAAGACCAACCAAAAATACTAGTATCAGAGTCCAGGTTATCAATAGTCCCGAACCTAACTCACACAGGAGAAATTGGATTGTTGTGGCCCAATAGTCCACACGGAGAGATACAGATTGTTGTGACTGTCCGACCCAGGCCAGATATATAAGGAGGAGATTGTTGGGAATTATTCCACATCGTTTGTGACAATTTTAAGTAGACTTTTGTGTTCTCGGAGTTTGAGTTTGATTCACATATAATGCATGATCAATTTGGGACTCAATTGAACTTAAACTCTTGAGTATTGAATGATGTAATAAGCTAATGTGGAAGATCCATTATCTTTGGAAAACTTATTCCGCATATTTGAATCCATGAGATCTCCAAATCTATAATTAGGACAATTTGACTTGGTAAATGCACTTAAGGAGAATATGGCGCGAACAATGAGATTTTCGCAATTACTTGCATGAGCAACTATGGAACCAAGAAGTCCTAGAGCACTCCGCTAAAACCCGGACTCTTTGTGCATACCCAAATGTATTATGAGGAATCGGAATAAGAATTAATTCTAAATTGCTAAACACAATAAGATTTTTTTGTTTTTGGTCGAAGCAATAAAGAGTGGACTAAATGCTTTTTTTTATTTATTGAATTTTAAGTTTCGAATCCCTATCCTAATAGGAAATATTCAATAAGTATGCTTCCCATATTATATTTTTTTCCATACAAAAGTTACAAAATGCAATGTTGAATTAATAACCACATATATAGTTGCCTTTCTATTAATCCATTCCCTCAAATCCCTATCCTAATGCAACTCATGTTTGATGTTTTCAACAAGCAATGATTTATAATAGAGATGCGCTCCGTCTTTGCGAGATTGCTGGGACAGAGATGTGAAAAAACAAAAAACCTGAAATCCGAACCGGCCTGAAAACTTGGGAGAACATCCATTCAAGTATCGAGTCGGTTTTGGTTAGGCCAACGCATCTCATTAGGCCGAACATTTTTCGTCTTAGGAAAAAAATCCCAAATTTATATTTAGTACCAAATCTATCCCCCACATTTTTCGTCTTCGAAAAGACCGCAAACTTTAAATTCAGTCTCAAATCTGCTTTGAACCTTTTTTGTATCAGAAAGAATCCCAAATTTTAAGTGTAGTTTTAAATCTATCCCAAACTTTTTTTTTTGCCTCCAAAAAAATCTCAAACTTTAGGTCCACTCTCAATTAACTCCGGACTTCTTTTTTTGTCTAAGTAAAAAAAACACCAATTTTTATTGTAATATCAAATCTGCCCCCATTATCCACGTGGAAATGCCACGTCAGTCCTACTTATCATCACATTACTTTTATGATGTGTATTTTTTATTGACTTGAAAATGTCACGTCAAGTTGCGAGTGGATCACGAGTTAGATTTGAAAATAGATCGAAAGTTTGTGATTTTTTTAGACAGAATGATATTCGTGTCAGATTTGAGACTGGATCTAAAGTTGAAAGTGTTTTTTGAGACAAAAAAAAAAGTTTGGGGTTGATTTGGGAGTAGACCTAAAGTTAGGTTTTTTTTTGGGGTAAAAAAAAAAGTTTGGGATAAATTTGAGACTTGACTTAAAGTTGAAGTTTTTTTTTAGACAAAAAAAATTTAAGGCAAATTTGAAACTGGGGGTAAAGTTGATAGCTCTTTAGGAAATTAGGCCGGATCAGCACACTTCACCTCGGTCTCGTAAGCTCTTGAGCTAAGTCTCGTCAATTCTTTAGAATTCATTTTCATTTTGTTGCTCATCAAAACTTAAAAAAAAAAAAATTACAGCACAATTTATGCTGATGATGATTACAGGTGTTCATGCACCGCGCGTGATACGACGTCGAACGTGAATCGATTCAAGAGACGTATTTTGTACATGAATCAGATTATTCAACAACAGCACAAGCCACCCCACCCAACACCCCCCAAATCAGTCACGTTTTCTTCCCTTTCTGGCACCAGAAAGAGCCTGCGAACACCAATAATTCATCGGAAGCTAGTTCAAAACTATCACGTAAGGCCAAACCGATGTAACCGGATAGACCCCTCCAATAATTGCGTGAGATGGCCCGACCACGTGACCCTCCAACGTTGTCTCATGCAGAGTTTTATCGCACGGGGAATTCATCATACACCTAACTGTCAATCTCGTTGCCCCCTTCTCTCCTGCTGATGTTGAAGCTGACTTAAGGACGGCTCGTCGGGGTCGAGACTCGGCAGGACTCGAGCATGCACATGAATCGGCTCATCGCAGTGATTGATCATGTTGGTTGCGCTCGAGCCTCTCGAGAGATTTCGTTCTGTCGACATCCCGGACAGCGAACGACTTACATGAAGAGGTTGCTTTACTCTTGAAAATCTAGACTGACTTGAAGGGGACAAACATCGTCCTATGTACCCGGATGGAATTCCAATATTGGAGAGACAATCTCCGTCGGGTTCACATGGCGTGAGATGGCCCGACGACTAAACCCTCCGACATTGTCTCATGCAGGGTTTTGTCGCACTGGGAATTCATCATACACCTGCCTGTCAATCTCTTTTGCCCCTTCTCTCCCGCTGATCTTGAAGCGGGCATAAGGCCTGCTTGGAGGAAGAGAGAGAAAGTTCCAGCTAAATTTTTACTCTTTTATATTTGTCCGCGTCATCACATGTAATTTCGGGATTGATCTTTAGTAAAATATGCATGCCAAGTTAGTCTACGACATGGTACTATGTAGCCACTGAAAGGCTTATGCGCGTAGAGTTTAGCCCTTAAATGTAGAAAAGGAAGTTACCTCTTGGAAAAGCCTGCCTCGGTTGGAAAGTTCGTCTCCCAATCCATATGAAAAATTATGGCGCAAAGTCTATAAAGGCGGGGTGTTTCTAAACTTATAATTTACTCGATGTGGTCCCTAAACTTCTATCCTTTTTATTTGTAAAGTACTATTCAAGCTTGCCCTCTCAATACCCTTCAAGTTGGAGATGATAATATGGGTTATAGGCCTTTTCGTCTAAATTTGCCGCGGCATGGTTTTATCTATTTAACGATTCTTTCACTTGACGGAACGCTAGAAATCTAGTCACTTAGGGAAATCATCTAATCAAGACTAAGGGTGATGGTGCTTCCTTTAAGTCTGAGTTCAACACTATTATCTCTGAATTAAGAAGTGTTGGTGTTAAGATTAAAGATGAGGATCAAGCTCTCTTATTGTTAATTTCGCTAGCTCCCTCTTAAACTTTCGTGCTTCGTACCTTCTTGGCTCTGATGGGCCTTGCTGTAACAATTAGTTGTCAGAGATGAAGACAAATTCCTAAAGAACATCATGTAATCTCTCTGCTCAGGGTTCACAAAAAAGTTCTTACAGGTGTGCATCATATTTACTATGCTCATGCAGTAATTCGTTTGCTGGTATTAGCCTATCTCGTCTCCATATGTTGTTCTTGGCACTAATTACTCCTTTTCAATGCACATAAACTTCAGTTTCTTAAGGATTAGAGTGTTGTTAGTCCACAGTTCTGGAGTGCTAAAATAGAAAAAATGAAATTTAAATAAGGCCCTGAAATATCCTCATTATTTTAAAGAATGGCTTAACCAAGGGAATTTTCATCATTAGCTATTTTTTCCCTTTTATGTTTTTTCCTTTCTTTTTTTTCCCATTTTTCCTTTTTTTTTTTGCCCTTCCTTCTCACCAATGGCCTATGAGGGCTGCCCTCGCCCAGCCATCGCTAGTGGCTGGCCATCACCGGAGAGCCCCCATTGGCGAGAAGGAAGAGAAAACAAAAGGGAAAAAAGAAAGGAAAAAAAGAGGGAAAAAATGGCGAGAATGCCCTTGATCATGCAATTCTTTGAAACAATGATGGCATTTCATGCCTTTATATGAAATAAGATCCATTTTAAGTCCTTTTTTGGATTTTCCCCTAAGATAACTTTAAACTTGTAGAACAACATATTGCGCCCTCAATTTCAGCACGACAATTTGCCGATTGCAAATACACAAGGCAATAGTATTAATTTAGGGACCTTTTTATATCTCAAAATCGAATACTTTCTACTGAAGAAAGTATTCGTATTCGTAAGTCATTTATAGCTAGAAGATGCACCGTGTGAGTATAGGATTTCCAGAGATGGTTCTCTCTCTCCAGAAACCCTAGGAGAGACTCGTCAAGTTTGAATCCGCATTAATGAAGTTCGAATCGTTTGCCAAGTTCTTGATCACACAAGAGTTCTATGTCATATTACTCATCCAATGTGTATAAGGACTTCAGGAATATAGCACAAAAGTGTCCTCCAAAAACGTAATTGCTCGACGGCATTGCTTGCTTGACATTTCCCTTTAGGACATGTTGTCCCAGTATGACGTGATCGGTCAAGCCTCGGCGTACATCAACCGGTTAAAAGAGAGCATTCAGGAGTTGAAAACGAGGAAGGAGCTCGCAGCGAGATCAGACGGCTCCAGCGAGAGCAGAAGCGAGCAACCCCCAAGCTCGATCTTGCCGGTGGTCGAAATGGGGCTCTGGGATTCTGGTCTAGAGGTGACGTTGATCAGCGGGATGGACAAGAGATTCACGTTGTCTGAAGCCATTAGCATTCTCGAGGAAGAAGGGGCCGAAGCTGTGCGCGCTAGCGTTTCCACCATCGGCGGCAAGGTCTTTCACACAATCTGCGCTCAGGTAAGAGATCGAAGGCTGAGCCTTCTTTGAATCTTCTCCAATCTTGTTAATTAATCATTATCGAAACACATGACATTTATGGAATAAATCATATTTTTCAGGCGATACTTCCTCGGGTTGGTGTGGAGACTTCAAGGGTTTGTGAGAGGCTGCACAAGTTGGTCTTGTCGTTTTAGTTGTTGCAAGGAGATACAAAGTGATGATTGATGACCAATTGACCATGAAGTTATATAGTGGGTCCGCCACTTTGGCAATTAGTACGTGGAAGTTGTCATGGAAAAGTACCTACAAAGAAAAATTGTTAGAAAATGATGCATGAGAGAATTACCAAAAACATTATAAACCTTTTGTAATTGTGTTAATTCAGTCTTAAATTTTTTTATTGAATATAATTAACTCATAAAACAACTTAGCTCATCATATATGGACTAAAAAATAAATTTATGATCGATTTTGTTAGGTCTAGCGATGAATAGAGGTGGAGATAGGATGGTGCACGTCAATGTTGAGCGGACTCCCAATGGACAAGTCGAGAAGAAGAAGAGGAAGACGAAAGAAAAGAAACGAAAGGGAAAAATGGAACAAACACCCAAATCAAATTGGCTCTTTAAAATCACTAAGCTCAATGTGCTAACCATTTAGAGGTCTTAAGTTTACCCATCAAACTTGGAGGATCAATCACTTATGGCCTATTTGATAACGTTTCTGTTCCTCTGTTTCTGTTCTCCGAAATAAAAAAGGATGAGAAACATATTTGATAACGGAAATAATTCTAATTCTGATTGTATTCCCGAGAGTACTTTTAGACCAATTTTGAGGAAAAAAAGTTATTTCTCAAAAAAATGAATACCTTTGTCCTTTGAAAATCAAAAAGGTAACAATAGTCTAAGTAACATCGACATGGACATGCAACGCGACAACATACGAAAAGTCATTTTAAAAAATAGATAATTCCAACACGTTGTATATTAAATACACATTTTATATATTAATCTCAATAAAAAAATTATTTTTTTTTGAGCACTCGACAAATTTAGAATAGTTTTTAAAAACCTCATTTTTTGAAAAATTATTTTATTATTGTAAAATTCTAAATGAAAAAAATGAATCCTTCAACTGTGGTCAAATCAACCCCTCCATCTCTTTTCCTATCTTCCGTGGAAAAGTAGAACCCACCCAAGCCTCACTATCACTTTCTCTATCTTCAAAGTGATCTTGTCAAATCAACCCTCCGAGTTTTGTCAACATCCAGCTTTATCTTGCAAGTTACAACTCCCGAAGATCTCTTTTATTCTCCCATTAATCTCCCTTTGCATCATTCATTCTCATCCGTCCGTCCATCTCGCTCTCTCCACTCACTTTGACTTCATCGGCCAGCGACGACAAGGCTTGTGACTTCCGAGTCCATTGCCATTTCATCCTCCGGCTGCGTCCGCGCGTTGTTGCTCGAGTTCATTACCAAAGCCTCACCTTTGGCTTATCTCACATCTTTGGCTGATGAAACCCATATCTGGAAATCCAGATCTATTCATTGCGGGTTTGTCTGCCGTTCACCGCCCTCCTCTCCACCACTGTTGTCTCGGATATGGCCCAGCGCTCCGCCGTCACCATCCTCCCCATCCCCGAATGCCCCACCTCGCCTCCTCTGACCCCACGTGCCACGTCTCCCCCACCTGCCTCGACGACGTCCTCTCTGCTTCTCCATTTCCTCTTCTTCTCCCCCCTCAAACACGCGTGTCGCCGGCGAGTCCGGCTTGTTGACCTTGTGTCGGAAGCTTGACACGCGGTCAACGTGTGTCCGGACGCGTCCGAGAGTGTCGGACGCATGTCGAACACACGACGCGTGTCCCACACTGACACAATGGCTCATGAGACGTGTCGGTGCTTCATAGACAATAATTTTCTCTCACTTTTTTCAGGTGTCTGCGAGGCGTGGGCCAAGTCAACCCGACTCGATCCAAATAATTGTTTAAATAAAAATTTAGAAAATTAATTAAAAATAAAAAATAGAAAATAATTTTAAAAATCCAAAAATGAAAAATTCATAAAAATTTATAAAAATTCAAAAATTAGGAGATTGGTCATTTTAACTAGCCAATCCTATTTTTGATGATTTTGCCCCTCATGGGCAAATTGATTCAAAAATTTTCAAAAAATCTCAAAAAATAGGAAATGAGTCCATTTAACTGCGCAATCTTATTTTTGGTATTTTGCCTTTCGATTTTTCCTAAACTTCGCCTGATTTGTTGCTGGAGTACCATGTTGCATCAGTGACCATCCGTATCTGAAGTATATCTATTTTGGCCACAAAAATGTTATGGTGCAAGAGGATCGCTATCGTGGGGTCTAAGGAAAGTCATAAATGACGAATTGAGAAGAGAAATTATTTTTCAGAGTATAAACTTTATGCAATTAACAAACGCGTTTCTATTCTTGGAATGGAAATTTTATGCGGTTACCAAACGCGTTTTGATTCTCTAAAAACTCATCTCGGAAACAGAATTAAAAAAAATTGATTCTAATTAGAATCACTTTTTTTGAAACAGAAACGTCCCCAAAGGGCCCTCTGTGATTCCGTAAGTTTGTTGGACTCCATGGTGGTGCAATTGACGTGGAACTTCGCTGACCACAATCAAAATATGGAGGAGGATTGTGAACGTGTTTTTTTTCTTTTTCATGCACGAGTACTTGCAAATACGGCGTAGATGTGTGGAGCCCTTAATTTTCGAGGCGTTGCCGGTTAATAGAGGAACAATAGAGATGGGTCGAGTCGGGACCTTCCCATGCATGAGCGTAAATGTGCGGAGTCCCTTAAATTTTCGGGGCGTCGCCGACACCGGAATCGGAAGCCACCGTTTCTGTACGTCCAAAAAGGATGGTTATAGAGACCCCAAGTGCATTTTGTTCTCACTCGAACAAAGTAAGTTTGTCGAACAAAGTAAGTTTAGTTTGTCGAACAAAGCAAGTTTTTGTCGTCTCCGATGTGCCGTTTTCCTCTTGTTACGTGTAATTGGCGCATTTGAACATTTAGACATTCTTTTTAACTAATTAAGGTCACCAAAGGTCATCGAAATACTCGTTAACAAGACCCTTTACGGAATAGCGGCGGCAATTTTGCCAAAACGGTGCGTCTCGACATGGGGTCCTTACTAGGCAAGTACACTTTGCATGATGTGTGGATAGCCGACGCTTAGGGAATTAAAGCTTTCTTTATTTTCATGTCTAAAAAGACACAGACATATTTCCTTGTGGACATGCCTTCCTCAACCATGGTACACGAAAGCTCGACCGTGCATTACTTGGACCCTTTCGTGCAACGCTGGTGGTGAATGAATAAATGCTTGGGCACTGTTTATTTCACGAAAAAAAAAGACTAATTTAGAAAATATTTATCTAAAATAAATGTTCGTATCGCTTGAAACAATAACTCGATGAAAAACACTTTCAGCTTATGTCTAAATATTTTTTGCGTACAATGAAGACATTTTTCGTTCATTCATTTTTTATAAACGATACAAGCGATCATCTTTAGAAATATATTTTTCAAATCAATTATTTTTCTTGAAATAGAAGAAGTCGTGTTTACTCTCGTAAACAGCTCGTGTTTTTCTTTATATAAGCTTTTGGTCCGCTTATTATAAATATAGACATCACATACGTATAAACTTAACCAAAAAATTGTTGATTAATCAATCAATTATCTCTCCGTCTTTTGGGAGGTACTACATGTACAAAATGAATGTCGATCCCTCTCTTTGCTAGCTTTTTGGCTGTCTTTTTAGGTCTAGGTCATGCGACTGGCGATTGGACGAGATTCACACGTCTCGAATGAGACGTTTCACCATAACTCGATCCCGATATATCAATTCAATCCAAAATCGCTGAACACCTGCTTAAAGATAAGCTTATCGACATTGCCCTTCGGGCTTTCACTAAGCCAGCTGAGAGCCAAAAGTAACATGGAGTTCTCGATCTCCGAATTTAATTCCTCATAAATTGGCCGAGCTTTGGCTTGATTAATTCCTACGATTACACGCAAATCGGAAGCGGGCATGCTTTTTTAGCTCAGAATGACATGAGCGAGATGGTGCAGTGGCAAATTCGTAATAAGTTGGCCGGTGCAACCGCGGATTCCACCGCATGACTAGAAAGAGAAGTTTGAAAATTCAACGGGTCAAGATTCAACCGGAAGAGCCGCGCCGCCTCGGACGGACATTTCGAGGAGGACAAGGTGCTACAGTGCAACGTTGGACGTGGCTCACTCACTAAGTGACGTGGGGCCCCCCGCTTCCTTCAATCATTAATTTCACGAAAAGGACTCTATTGTCGTTCGTCGTAGCGATGCTTTTAATCGTTAGGTACCAAGTACCAACTATAACCATCACTCGAATGTAGGTTTAATTAAATTTAAATTTGGATGATGTAGGTGCTTGTCACTCACTTCAAGAGGAAAAACACGGCTGCTAAAAAAAAAAAAAAAGGAAATATCACGTGCACGACTACACAACCGAGACGACATATATCAATTATTATGCCTTTTTCACGTGAGATTATTACAGTCGAGCAATGTTTGGCATATTAAGGTCGGTCCACAAAATTCATGGCAGGCTATAAGAGGGCAATATAGGTGTCAAACAGGTGAGTGGAGTCGAATATGATTGGACTCATATTGATCCATTTTTATGTAGTACAAATCTAACGATCCATAATCGAACTGATTTGTATTACTAAAGTACTTCTATATTTAATCAAATTTTGCAAAACTTATAAATTATTTAAAAAAATTATATTACTAAAAAAATTGTGGACAATTTTTCTAATTAAAAAAGAAAAATAAAACATTGAAATTTTTCTTTTTTTATTTTTCTTTTCCTTTTCCTTTTTTATTCTATTTTATTTTCCTTTTCCTGTAATACCAATTTGTGAGTCTTCATGATTTGAACAATTTAATTGTTCTAACCATATTCGCATGCTTTTCATAATTTTTGGAGGTTGCATATCGTCCTACCTGGCTTTGGATAAAGCATAAGGCTAGAAACAAAGTAATAGCGGACATTCTAAGCCCACCTTGGCATCCCTGGGGAAGAAAATAATTCCCTCTATAGCCTAGATTGCAAGAACAAGAAGCTAGAAAACCGACGTGGCCGTCATGTATAAAACATTTTTCTTTATTCTCTTTTTCTATTTTTGTGGCCCTTGTCGGTCGCTAGCAAGGGTTTGGCAGCCATCGCCTGGTGTCGAGAGGGTTGACTAGTCCTTGTCTATGATCGGCGAGGGTCTATCGAGGAAAAAAACAAAAGAAAGAAAGATTGAAAAATAAAAATAAAAAATCATTAAATAAAAAAATAAAAAAGTAAAAAAAAAATCAGAAAATATTTGTATGACTCGCTCAAGATAGTTAGTTAACTCATTTATGAACATTTTAAAGCCCATCCAAAACCCATTAAGTAGTTAGGTGACTCATTTAAGATCCACTTAAGTTTGTTAAGTAATCATTCATGACACACACTCTTAAATAGGGATTCTTGACCCATTTTGCCACCTTTAGTGAGCAATAGAGCAAAGTGAGTTATCTTCGACATCCAATGGACCAATTTTGTAGCTGGGATTCAGTAAGCATAGCATTCTTCACAATCATTCTGATCCATGAATTTTGAAATTCTCATTTTGTACGTGCTATCGTCATGTGATATAAGCCTGATGTAAAATACCTTTTATACAAACCAAGGCAGAAAGGATTTCACACATGGGTTACATGACCACCTTAAGAACAATCCTTACAAGAAAAATTTCCAAATAAGGGAAAGGAGTCTCTTATTTAAGAAGTGGATCTTATTTCAAATAAGGGTTCGAAGTGTCCTCATTGTTTCAAAGAAATGCTCGACATTTTCGTCATTCATATTTTTTTTATAAAAAAACATTTCCTTCTTTTCAGCCAATCTCAAGCAATGGCAGGCCACCGACGAGGGCCAGGCGAGGCCTTCCCTAGCTATCGAGGCCAACCTCGCCTCTGCTGAGGTTGGCCTCGCCTCGCCAGCAACAACAAAGAAATGGAAAAAAAAAATGAAAAAAAAGAGTAAATGATGAATATGCCCACGATCGAATTATTATTTGAAACAACGAAGGCACTTCAAGCTCCTATTTGAAATAATATCTATTTTTTGCATTTACTTAGAAAACGTGAAAACACTTCAGGCCTTATTAAGAATTTTCCTCGAAATATAATTCTCGATCGTGTTTCGATTAAGCTTTCGATAACGGCTTAATTGCCCCACGGATCATGCGAAAGCAAATAAATCGACGCTCGGGCGGCCATCTCAAATCGGGCGTTGACTCGGGGGTCTTTTTTCGGTTCATACAAAATTGAACAGCCGTACTTGAGCTCAGCGAGAAGATAACTTTGCAATCGAGGATTGGAACGGATACGTGTGGTGTGGGGACAGCATCCTCCAAAAGTGGGACCCCCCAATCCCTACTGTCTCTGACTTTTCGTTAAGCCCTGATGCTGTTGACAGAGGGAGGTTTCCCAGTCCGTTCCTTCGCCACGTGTGTGAGCGGAATAGTTTATGTTGGGTGTCGCGTTTCGCAAACCCCGCACGACCCACTCTACTTATATAAAGCGGCCGCGGCATGCCTCTCTACCTGACACTTGCTCCATCTTCTCTTCGTCCTTCGTCCCGAGCTCGACGATTCAGCTCGTTCAAGGTGAGAAGAAGAGAGATGAAGAAGAGCAGCAGCAGCAGCGAGTCGATCAAGCCCGACCGGAAGACGGTGGAGCGGAACCGGAGGATCCACATGAAAGGCCTCTGCTTCAAGCTCGCCTCCCTCGTCCCTCCCCACCGCCATCGCAGATCCGCCTCCAAGGTACGCCACGAGCTCGTCTGGCGTGACTCGAGCTGGTTTTGGTTCATGGGGTTTCCCGCCTCCATTTGTCTTTTCCGAAAAGTTTGATCGGGCTCCCCCGTTTTTGCAGGACATGCCGTCGCAGCAGGACCAAATCGAACTGGCCGCGGAGTACATAGCGCAGCTGAAAGACAGGATCGAGAAGCTGAAGATGAAGAAGGAGATCGCGGCAAGACGGGGCGGGCAGGCATTGGACGGAGGCGCAGTCTGGCCAGCCTCGCCCTTGCCGGTCGTCAACATCAGAGACTGGGACTCCGGCCTCGAGGTGACCCTGATCAGCGGGTCCGGAACGAGCAGGAGCTTCATGCTGTACGAGGTCATCAGCATTCTCGAGGAAGAAGGAGCCGAAGTCGTGAGCGCCAGCATTTCCAACATCGGCGACAAGGTCTTCCACACCCTCCATGCGCAGGTAAAGTTTCGAGCATTTTAAAGTTCAGAAGTTCATTCGTAGTGATTAAGGTTGACCATGGAACGAGCTTTAACTTCCTCCTGGCAACGTTTTCTGCAGGTGAGACTGTCTCGGGTTGGAGTGGAGACTTCGAGGGTCAGGCAGAGACTACACGAGCTGGTGTACTCGTTTTAGCTGCGGCTCGAAGACGAACGAATTATTTTGACCAAGAATCTAAATGAGGCCAGGGACTGTCTCTTCTTAGTTAGGACATGAAATCAGCCGACCACGTGTAAAAATTGTATGTGAGCAGTGCTTCAAAATTGGTGGGGACCCCTGTTCGGAATAAAGAATTAATAATCTTTTGCAATTCAACCTCTAAAGATTTCCAGCAGCTTCCACTTGCAGTAACTTCTTGTTCCCCAATATGGGATATGTTATGCATAATTGCATATGATATGTTGAATATCATCTATTTGCTTTCTTATGCTCGATCTCACCCAAAAGGCCAAGAAAGGCATCTATTGATTTTCTTGCACGGTTCAATGTTGGCGCCTTCAATCGAATATTCGAGCGGTGAATAAGATATGTCCCAACCAGGTCGAGACCCTTTATGGTGAGGAAAAGAAAAAAAAAAAAGGAAAATTATCCAAACAGTATTAAACATATTGCACTTTTGCCAATTTAGTCATACACCTTTTAATTTTATCAGTTGAGTCATCAACCTTTTCACGTTTTAACAATTGAGTCCATCCGATCAATTTTGGCTGGAAGACACTGATGTAAACGCCGATCGTTCATGTAGCACCGCCGATGCTTACATGGAAATTTTTTTTAATAATACTTTAATATTTTTAGAATTTATTATTATTAAGTTTGAATGATGGTTGTGAAATTTTGTGGAACTACAGTTAATTTTTCTAGAAACTCAAGTTATTACGTGAAGACATGATTTAACATTCAAATATTCTAATATCCCCTCACACATGTACACCGAACTTTGGATTAAGCCTAAAACATGGTAATATATAATTATGGAGGCAAATAGAGGCCTGAAAAGAATTCAATTCAATATCTCATGTTCTAAACACATGTGAGATTTTGTGGAATCAATACTAACTGTTTCAAAAGCTTAAATTAGGACCATTGTTACGATTCCTTGTAAGATTTTGTTGATATGACCTTTATTTTCATATAACATCCATCTACTTAACAACTCAAACTTTCGGGTTGGAGATTCCACATATCAGAGTCAGAGCTATCCTTTGCATACATGCATCCACCCTCCATCGGTCAAAGTACATGTGATGCGATCAAACTTCACGTGACTCTTTTAATTCGGCTTGCACTTAAGAGGGAGTATTGATATACTTTTTATATTTATTGTAGTGTCATTTTATTTAACAGTTTAAACTTTTGAGTTAGACATTCTAATAATGATATTAAGTAAATCATTAAAGATTTCCTTTTCTTTTTGCCAGAACAACCGGAGATTATTACAGAATTGATCGATTATTTCATTATTTATTCCAATCGCCCGAAGAATGTCATGTCCGAAAAGGTCCAGGGTCAAGTAGTATATCTCTCTTTGGTCTCGAGTCCGTGGTCTTGACGCCCATGAGGAGTTATGGAATCATCAGATAACGAGAAATTGAGAAATTTCGAGTTTCGTATATAGTAGTCATTCCAATCCGAGCAAGAAGGCTTTTGGAAATAGTCGGCATCGATTTTCAAAAAAAAAAAATGCAAAATTGTTGGAACTAGAACGAATCCTTTCCGAGATTGGATCACTTCGATCCTGAATACGTAAAACTGATCTGATCTTTCATCATTCCTATTTCGACGTCATCCTGTCGATCCCCCCCAAAAGATTCGGACGATCCTATGATGGGGTCAAGTGTCAACCGCCGCGTTTTTGTCCGCTCCCGCTTGCTCTGGTTCGACGAAGCGGACCAAAAGCCGCGCGTGGTCAAATGGACGGAGGGGTCCAAAAGTCAACCCCCTAAGATGGGAACACGTTTTTTTTTGTTTTTTTGTTTTTTTTTTTAAATCCTTTCTCAACTGCCGATCGGTACTGCGCGTGAAGACGCGGTTCGCTTATCCACGTGATGACGTCACCTCCTCAACGTCCGAATTGGACGACGCACGACGTCAGTTCCGATCGTTGTCAGTGGACCGGCGGTCCGTGGCGTTAGGGCATGAACCGTGAATGTGAACACGTGCGCCATTTATGGCTGCGGTTGGGAAGCTGACGTGGCGGCTTCGCGCCCGTCTATTGACTAGAGAAAACGGAGTGCGTGGGTTGACGTCGGGATGGAGCCCGCTTCTTCTTCCATGGCAAGGCAAAAGATTGCCGAAATCTTACAAATTGTATTGAGAAGAAGTCAAAAAAAAAAAAAATTCCAAATCATATTGACTGCGACACATGATAAGCCCGAGTCTCGCATTGCTTGGAAGAAGCCAACCTACTCTGTGTAGAACATCCGGGGTTGCCCTCACCTCACAAAAGCTCTTTTAGAGATAAGAACCTTGATTGTAACTAAAGGAGGCAAAATGAATTTAGAACTCATATTTAATAGCGATGGATCATAAATGGGTTATTAAAAACAAGTTAAGTAAGTCATAAATTGATTACTTAAAAATTTAATGAGTCATAAATGAATTTTAAAGATAGATTAATTAAGATAACTATCTTTTTTTGGGTCAAAATTCAAATAAGGTAACTATCTTAAATGAGTCATAATTAGGTTTATGAATATTTTAATTTTTTTAATTTTTTTTTAACTTATTATATTTCTTTCTTTCTTTCCTTTTTTTTTTATTTTGCGTCCCTTCTCCTCCTACCTCCATCACGAGTGGCCGGCGACAGCCATCGACAAGCTTGAGGTCACCGAGATTGAGCGAACCTCGAGGCTCACTGGCCTCGGGCGAGCTCGTGCCTTGCTGGGATCTGGTGAGCCCCGACAGCAAGCTATAAGGTCGCAAGGATTTGGTGAGCTCCAAGCTTGAGCTTCCCCGATCTCGACGAGCCTAAAGCTTGGAGCTCACCAAATCCTTGCGACCTTATAGCTCGCCGTCGGGGCTCGTCAGATCGGGGAAGCTCAACCTTAAGGAGATGCGGCCAGTTTCTAGGCTGTTAGCCATCACCAAGGCCCAGACATCAGCAAACGAAGGAGGAAGAAGGAAATATTTTTTTAAAAAAGGGAGAAAATAAAATAAATAAGATAAAAAAAAAGTAAAATATTCAGATTTTTTAAAATTGTAAGAATTGTCCATAATATTTTAAGGATATATTTTTTTCCAGCAATTTATAAGAAATAAATTTTCCTAAATTGCATTAAATATGACAGTATTTTAATAATATAAGTCGTCGGCCGACGACCTCATCGGTCGTAGAAGGAAAAAAAATAAAGAAAACGTATTTTTTTCTTTAAAAACTATCAAAATATTAGCAATATATATATATATATATATATATATAGAGAGAGAGACCTTTAACAATGTATAAGAAATAATTTCCTCTAAATTGGATTCTAACATTGAAGTTTTTCAATAATATGGTTCGTGCAGAGTATGGTTTGGGTTAGGTATAGGTTGCTAAATTTTTATAGAATGAAAAAAAAAAAAGCTTCAAATATTGCATCACGAGTCAATTCGATAAGTTAATGTTTCATATCTCAACAAAAGTCAATTCGATCAAAAGAGAAGCCCATTGTCTCACAATGGAATGTTACATATGTCTTGAATTTTTTATGGTTGGGTCGGTTGATGACCCGACCTGACCCGACCCGACACATACTCGATGCTTTGTTGTGCGACCCGAAAAATAGAGATTTAGTTCGCGACGCGGAGTGAGCCGTGTGCTTTGTAATCCTTTCTCTCTCTTGATTATAGTGGAATTGAATTTTGCCTCGCCCGTGGACGTAGATCACTTTGTGATCGAACCACGTAAATTCTCGTGTTCTGTGTTCGTTCTTCCGTATTTTGATTCAACATAGAATATTTCTAGGAGAGAGCTCAAGTTCGAATTAACAATGGTAAAAAGCTCTTAAAGTTTCAATTACGAATCGATTAGTTATATCTTTTGTTTTTTGGTCAAAGATTAGATATATCAATTGCTTCAGACCACTTCAGAAAAATTCATTCATGATAGAATTCCTTACTGTCGCCGGTTGCTGCAAGTTTCCTTGTCGACGATCATCGTTGGAAGGAAATTAGGTAATTTTCTGAACTAGACCTAATGAATATATTTGCTTAGTTCAAATTATTTAATTCTAACTTTGATTTGATGAGATTTTTATACATACTCTGATTAGGAGAAATTCCGTATTGAAAATCTCAATAACGAAGTATTCGAGCTGCAATACATTAGATTGAATTTTTTAATTATTTAGATTTCCTACTTTGGGTCGTGGTGGATATATTGATTATATGGGTTTATTATATTGCATGAGTTTATTCTAAGAAATTGCCCTACTTTGAAAAAAATAAAAATAAAAAGGAAAATAAAATTGCATTGTGTATGGGCTTTAATTTGTTTGTTTTGCGAAAATGAATGAGTTGGAAAACATTTTCCCAAAAAAGGTTGTTCATATCGCTCGAAATAATTAGCCAATGAAAAAAAGATTAATTATCTATGACAATACATGTTTAAATATTTTCATAAATGATAAAAAGTTTGTCAATTCATTTTTCTAAGTGATAAAAGTGATCATTTTTAATAATTTTTTTCAAATAATTTATCTTTCGCGAAACAAATAGAATCATAGGGTAGATTGCTTTTCTATCTTAGAATTGGATATCTAGGAGCAATATAGCAATTTAGGAAATTTCCTAATTCAGTACAGGATTTAATCTAAATTATTTCTAAGTAAATTAGGCAATTATATGTGTAGACAGCTTCCTAATTTGTCTGTAAAAGAATATAGTACATCAATCCCATGTCATTGACGTGTCATATCTTGCCATGTCATCATCATCATGTCATTATTTGCCACCATCATTATTTTCATATTATCATATCGATGTCATTTAGTGATTGCATGGTTGTGATCATATAAATTGGATTGCATATCTTGCTAGACAGTTCATAATTTTGCCTCATTGGAGTCGGGTCATGTTACATTTCATTAATTTAATAATTGATGCATGTTAAACTTAGGTTAAAATTGCATATGGTTTAGTTTGGATAATAAGAAAACCCAAAAAGAATAGTTATAGTTGTATAAGCATTTAGAGATGGCGTACATTATTAATTAAACTTTGCAGATATTTGAAAGATGAACCATAGTAAGGTCATGCTTTGCTTTGCATTGAGGTTAGCTCTATTTCTAACCATTTATTTATTGATTTGGTTTATTGAGTGTTACGGTATTGAATGTGCGCCCGCATGAACACTCATTGCATGTTAGTAACTTAAGATTAAAATTTGTCCAGACTGCTTACGCAGTAATTTCGAAATGAAGAGAAAAGATATCGAAAAGTCGTTAGATATATCTAGCGCAATCAAATTTCCATTTTCATGATATCTCTGGTTAAAGTGATCTCTTAAGGCTTGTTTGGTAACGTTTCTGTTCCAAAAAAGCGATTTTGATTAAAAACACTTTTTTTGATTCTGTTCTTTTAGAGAATCAGAATGCGTTTGGTAATTACATAAAATTTTTGATTTTTTGTCCAAAAGTGATCCTAAAAAATTGATCTTAAAAAAGTGTCGTGGGAAGAGGCTAAGAAATCCATCTTTGAAAAGTGATCCTAAAAAAACGTTCTTTTTTGAGAAACAACTTTTTTTTGTTTCTAATTTTTGGTCCAAAAGTGTTCCCGGGAGCAGAATCAGAAACAGAATTATTTGCGTTACCAAACATGTTTCTGATCCTTTTTTGTTCTTGGGAACAGAAACAGAGGAATAGAAACGTTACCAAACAGGCCCTTATACTCCCGCATTTTATTTGGATTTCTAATCGATCCATAATAGATTAGTGACGGTTCATAATTTGAAATCCCAATGTTATGGTTGGCATGAGCTTGAAAGTGTTCGTGCTAAGTCTCCATCGCTTTTTATTGGTGCTTTACCTCGGGAAAGATTGCGACAGAGCTGTTTCCAAGGAATCCGAAACGTGAACCCTTGACCGAAAGCTTCCTCTTCCTCGTCCCTTTCCAAGATACAAAACATATGATGTCATCGACTGATAAAAACTCCTGAGATCATTGTCTAATCGACCGTGCATTCCTCAGTACAAACTCGAGACTCCCGATGATTGGGCTAACCGTCCAATTTTCTTTTCTTTTTTTTTTTGGGGGTTGGTCGGTGGGAAGGCTAACCGTCCATTGAATAGACAAAAGATAGAACTGACTATGATGATGGGCTGGACATGGACAACGTACGAGACACCAAGCAAGGTTGGAGCTGAAGCCCAGCCCACCATGTTTACACTTCATGATACGTCAAATCAGGCCTAAAAGGGATAGACTTCGAAGTTTCCTAGTTCGTGCCCAGCATGTTAGCCCATCTAGCTAGTCAAACTCAATGACCCAGTTTGCAAAAACAAGAAAATTATCCAGAAAGTCTTAAACATACCGTATTTATTTATCAATTCAGTTATAAATTTTTTAATTATATCAATTGTCCAAAACATCCTAGACTTATTGTTCCTATTGGCAGTGCTTACAATAATAATGGCAACGCGACTCTCACATATGGTAGACAACTTGTTTAGTCATTCTTGATTATATTAGGTCGAGTCAATTACATGTTACGAAAATAGCTGAAGCCACGTATCAGAATGAGTCCGTAAACAAAGAGCAAGCTTTCATACATATTCTATGTTCCAATTTACCCTACTAGGATCTGTAATTCATGTACAAAACCTGACATTGATGGAATGGGCACAAGCACAGGGGTCTCTAGCCCGACCTCGATGGACACGAGCACAAGCGTTGAGGACTTGGGCTTGGCCTTAGCCTTGATATTATCGGGCATGGTGTTCGAGCACGAGCACTGATGTTCCGAGCTATGCCTTGATGGGTCCAAGCATAGCGTTTGGAGCATCAGGTGCTGCCTAGATGAACTCGAGCCAGAGCTCCGGAGGCCTGGGCTAGGCCAAGATGGACCCAAGCTCGGGTGAACCGAGGACCTGGCCTCGCTACCAAGGCTCAGGAACGAGTATTGGGTTCCCATGCCCAAGCGCCGACACCCAATTATATATATTTTTTTAGGAATGTTTTTCAATTATTTAAAGAGGACATCATTTCCCGAATTTAAGCTTTGGCAGGAAAACCTTTTCCATTGATTGGAAAAATACTTTCCGTTGACTCATTTTCGTACGCAATTCAAATGCCGCGAAACAAGTGTAGGGGAATCTATATGGTATTTTTGGTGGAATTTGTGGGATATCTTTGCCCTAAATGAGTGGCGGTGGTAGTAATTGACGAAGAGAAGTCGAAGGTAGGCCCCCTTGAATGTCGTAATGCCTTAGTGGGCCGGTGTTTATCCCTTTTGCATGATCGCGAACAAACCCATTTCTTTTTTCTTCTCTTTTTTTTTTTTGGCTTTCTACCAAATTATGACGATGCCTCGGTCGAATCCAATTACCATTACCATACCCACCTCCATAGTTACCTACCCCATATGAAAAAAGTATCCCTTACCATATAATCGCGCAAGAAATATCCACATTCGATCAAGCTTATCTCTTACTATATTGTCGAATCTTTTGCGTAAGAGAAAGACTTTTTGCGATATGAATGGACTAGTCTGCGAGCACGAATTCAAGATCGCGTGCACGTGTGTGGAGCGCCGAATAACGTAAGGTTTATCGACAAGTTTTGCCGGGACGGGCCGTTTATTCTTTGGTTCGATTTACACGGCAACTAAACATTGAGATTGACGGGGAATATGTTTCTACTAAAATACCAAGTATTATTGGAGTTATTTCAAAAAAAAAAAAAAGAGAGAAATTCCGAAGAGGAAAAAGGAATAGGATGTCTCCTTCACGGAAACGACAACTCGCTTCCCTCCGCTCTTTTGGATGTGACGGAGATGGCCCTCATTGGGCAAGCCCAAGGACTCCTACTTTGACTTTGCCTTCGGAGAAATTGACGTTTTGCCTCTTGTTGAGTGCTCGGAGTTGCCCATCGCTTCCTCGTCAAAGCGGCCACGATTGGAAATTGGCCATGGTTTGCCATCTCTTCTTCCGCCAATTGGGTATTTGAAACTCTCCGCGCACCAAACGTTACTTTCACTAAGATTGAAATATCCGCCATCGTAGATACGTCGCGATAAATAACTATCAGAAACACATAAATCAGTAGGGGTGATTGATTTAAGAGTGTGCAGCTCCTACTCTAGCACCGAAAGCCCTAGGAATCGGTCGGTTCGAAGGGGTTCCCGATTCTTTCGCATACCCTTTATAAAAATCGGTGGATATAAATGCGAGGTTGTAGGGATTGCACGAACGAGGCAATCTTGGCCTTGACCCTAAGCGGAGAGCACGAGCACGCTTACGATTTGAATAGATCTCGAAGTTAGAACTATTTTCCGGCCCATCCAAGGAGGCGAAATTTCACGGTGCATCGCATTTTATCACGCCATAAATCAGGATTGTCGAGCCGAAATAGATCATTCGCCGAGTTTCACTGGATAAAAAAACTACCACCACCACTTCATCATCTTCACGTCTTTTTTCTATATCGGAACAGAGACATTGCGGAGTACTTCGTCTCGTGGGAATAAAGTCTAAAGTGTTTTCAAATATTTGAATCATCGCGAAGTCGTAAAATGGCTCAATCTAACCTGATGATATTTCGACAAAAAAAAAAAAAAAAACTGATGAGATTGATTCGGTGGTTGATCAACGAATCAAGACGTATGTCCTGATTAGGCTCAGGGCACGCGTTCGATTCCCCACAATATCCCGAAGCGATGATAAATTTGAAGAAGTTCACTCGAGTTTTGCCCAGTGCGTTACTTGATTCAGAAGATTAGCGGGCGTTTTACGCATTCGGATTATACCAAAGATCACGCCGAAATGATCAGCACCGTAACATAGACGTGGTCGGAAGGGAAACTTCATGAAGATTAGGAGACAAATGGTCATGGATTAGCTTTGCTTGGCAATTAAAAAGCAGCCAAATGTCGATGTCGTGTCGATTACGGTCCTCTTGTCTTCCTATTTGACCAATAATTTCGTTAAATGTGATTCCGTCTTCAACTTGATTCGCGCGAGTAAGAACCGGCTTGTAAACGACGGAAGCATTAAGTAATCCGTGGGAAAAGTACCGAAAAAGTTTTAAATTTATCGCATTTGTCCTAATTCAGTCTTAAACCTTCCGACCGTACCAATTTAGTTCTAAACATTTTCACGTTTTACCAACTGAGTTTATTCGGCTGACTTAGGTCTAGAATTGTCTACGTGGATGCTGCCATCCTACGTGGCCCGACTGTCACTTATGTGAAAATTATTTTATAAATTTCTTTAATATTCTTTTATTTTTTCTTTCCCTGTTCTTTTTGCCAGTGGTTGTTCGCCGACCGCCGGCCACCAATAGAAAGAGAAGGAAGAGAAGGAAATAAAAGAAAAAAGTTCGTAAAAATGATCATTTCCTTTTATAAAAATATCCACGTTAGTGCCGATCGTTCTTTTACCTTCGATGCCTAGTCAGTTCGATTGTAGTTCCAATGCCACTAGAGAACAAGATATATTCACAATGTGATTTTTTCTTTGTTGAGTAGTAACATAGGATCGTCGGCATGCACGTCAGCTATTTAGCCAAATAGATTCAATTGACAAAATGTAAAAATGTTTCGGACTAAGTTATCATAATTGAAATGTTTGAGATCGAATTGGCACAAATGCAATAGGTTTAAAAAAAATTCGGTACTTTTCCCTATAATCTGCTATGAACACTCCGTCGACGTGCTTTTGATAGCTTGATTTTTTTTTTCCCCTACAGAAAAAAGGTTTGTCAAGAAATATGGGATAAATAGAAACAACAAATTAATATTCGAGATGAAAATAATGTTATGTCTCTGCATATATTCTTGAATTGGACTACATGAGTGTGCTACAAGCTGACGCAAGAAATAGTGACCAACCATACGGAACAATTTTTTGCACTTAGCCTTAGTCGATGTTAGCTTTGCTTGTGAAACAAAAACAGCATTCTATACGCATATGATATTTTCTTTTATTAGAAATATTCTCTCAAAATGTTGTAAATCCTTACCTTCCCCATTTTAAATATTTGGAATTATTTAGGGACATCTTTGCTACAGTTGAGTTTTCGGGAAAGTTTATTTTTGACATTGGCATGAATTCTTTTTACCAATTTAAGTAATTTACTATGCTAAATATATGCATCATTTATCCGCTTTGCAAAATTTTAGTAATGACTTTACAAAGATGAGCCGTACCAAAATATTGGAATCAATTGGAAAAGGGGTTGTTTATCTTCGTTGACGGGTGCCAAAATAGCGCAATTATTTGCGCAACCACACGTTGACATGGTGGGGTATGGCCCACTCGATCCATTTTTTCATTTAGAAGGCTACAATATCGTTTTAGTTATAAATTGTCTCACATTCTTCCATCTTTCTTATGTGGGACAAAGAAAAAGGCAACACTTTGTTTATTTTATAAATAAACTCAACGTAGAGTGACTATTTGACCGCGAATTGATTTGATACTTTTCTATGTTTTTAAAAGGAAAAACTGTTCAAAAAGTCATAAATCTATCGTATGGCGACCAATTAAGTCTTAAACTTTTGAATTTGGCCATTTGATTCCTAAACCTTTCGAAAGATTTTCAGTAAAGTCCTCCTAGCCAAAACTAGACATGAACACCCACATGACAGTCCAAATTGGCCGAGAGAAGAGAGCTACATCGAAATTATCGATCGGTGGAGGAACAATTTCACCGTTTTTGTTCGACAAGATACCAAAGCGAATGATTGACTTATTCCATACCAGAAAACGCAGGAAATTTTTTGATGACACGGATTCCTATTTCTCAATGACATCCCATGTTAAAAAGAATCGTCAAAATATTTATGACTAAATTAATCAAATTAAAAAAGATTTAAAACTTAATTGACTAGCGTAGAATTCGTTATTGTCCCTGTTTTCAAAAGGTCATGAGAAAGGATCCGAGCAAGAATTTCCCAATTTGTGTGGAATCATCATTCATTTATATTTATTTAATAATGCTCGAGGCATTGAGTAAATCTATTGAATAATAAAATACCCCGTCGCCCAGTCAAAGAGAGGAGCAAGTGCCACCACAAAGTCAAAGCATATAAATACGACCGCAAGAAAGATGATGGGGAGAAAAAGAAGAGAGGATCAAGATTTCCAAGAAAGCAAGCACTCTTCTTCGTCCACAGGCAACAGCCCCATGTGCCCCTATTGAATGATTGGACTGGACACACTCTTCTTCCTCCTCCTCCTCAAAGCAATCCA
This sequence comes from Psidium friedrichsthalianum, assembly GCA_019149425.1. Taxonomy (NCBI): domain Eukaryota; kingdom Viridiplantae; phylum Streptophyta; class Magnoliopsida; order Myrtales; family Myrtaceae; genus Psidium; species Psidium friedrichsthalianum. The sequence continues at coordinate 27,320 of JAGVVM010001929.1, forward strand.
AGATTTTGACCAAGATCGCCATCACCCACATCCTCGAAAGTGGAAAAGAGCCCATCTTTGATCGAGTCGTGGCGGGGAGCAGCGCCGAGGGATCGAGGGAGAAGATGAAGGAGAGCGGCGAAGGGTATGTGAGGGCGGATCAGATTGATCTGAAGAGCATCGACGAGCAGCTCGAGAGGTTCACCAGAGCCGCGACCATGGAGAAGGGCAGGAGGGCTGAAGGGAAGGAAGCCGAGGAGGCGAGCGGTAATGGCGCGTCCTTGGTCGCCAGCCTGTCTTTGCCGAAGCAGACGAGGAAGAAGGAGAGGCAGGAGTGGGAGATTGACCCGGCCAAGCTGCTCATCAAGTCCGTCATTGCGCGCGGCACCTTCGGCACCGTCCACCGCGGGGTCTACGACGGCCAGGATGTCGCCGGTGAGTAGACGGCCAGTCCATTCAATTTCCTCCCCGCCTGATTCTTGATCTCGGAAATGCTCTTCAATCTGCAGTTCTGGTGCCCAGAATCGTTTCTCAATGTCTCATGTGGTTTAATAATAGCAATTTCTGTGGGAGTTACGATGGTGATGAGCGTCTGGCATGTAAATGTTGGTTCTCTCGATGGTCGTTTTTAGACGAGATCTTCTTTTTTATTTTTCCCTTCTTGAATAACTTGCCGGTCTAGGAGTGAGTGGATTACCTGCTCCTCCCTGCCACTCGTGTTTAATTCTCTAGGATACTACCTTTTATGTCTCAGCCGCAAGAGGATATGCAATGTTCTTGACATACTAAAACTGACCTTTTATGGCTCTTAGTATAACCGTGAGTTGAAGAAAGGAATTGGATTCAATGTCCATAGAGATATGTGTATATAGATATGTCTACATTGTATGTAGACTCTACATAAGTAGTGATTTGGATGATATAATGGCTGTGATGTTTGCATCGTCATTCGTGTTGATCCAGTGGTCATGCCGATCATTTAGGGAATGGTTTTATCACCTTACTGGAAGAGTATCATCAGTACACAGAACAACTTTTAGTAAATTATTCGCTCATGTCCCTTAAATCTAGCTAACTCAATGCAATCATAGAGATATGTGTATATAGACGGGTCTACATTGTATGTAGACTCTACATAAGTAGTGATTTGGATGATAGACTGGCTGTGATGTTTGCATCGTCATTCGTGTTGATCCAGTGGTCATGCCGATCATTTAGGGAATGGTTTTATCACCTTACTGGAAGAGCATCATCAGTACACGGAACACCTTTTAGTAAATTATTCACTCATGTCCCTTAAATCTAGCTGACTCAATGCGATCATGTCATTGGCGTCATTTCTGTCAGTGATTTGCCTCTGCCTAGCTCAGTAAATTTTGTTTGCTTTGCCTCACTGACCTGGAATGTCTTTTGATAGTTAAACTTCTTGACTGGGGTGAAGAGGGACAGAGGACCGAAGCTGAAATCGCTTCACTGAGGGCTGCTTTTACCCAAGAAGTTGCGGTGTGGCACAAGCTCGACCATCCTAATGTTACCAAGGTTTATGCTTCACCGGATTGTTTTCTGTCATTATGCTTTTTCCTCGACCGTCATGGTATGTAGAGTTTGGATATGCATCTCAGTGCTGCAAAATTAGCTTTCGTAGGGACCGCCTTATGCTGTATGACTTCTATCATTGTGCTTTATGGAAGAATTGATAATGAAGAATGCATAGTCAGCTTTGGTGTGTACTATCTGCCGACTGTGAGTGTTACGGTATGAGAACCTCAAACTTCCTCTGGCATTGATCACTGCATTCTCTAAAGGCTGATTACATTAACAAGTATCATTAGTTTAGTCCTTAAGCATCATAAGCATATACTCTATTGGAAAACTATCCTTGGTCAAAATCGCCATTTTTATGTGTCATGGAGAATCTTGACTACGGGCGAGTCATGTTCTAAGCCTAATTGTCAAGCGCCACGTGAACAGAATGATAGAGGGAGAAGAGGGAATAGTAAAATGGCTATGACTCAATGTCTACTGAAAAAGGTGGCTGAGATGTAAGAAAATTAATGTGTTCTATAGATCTTTTGCCAAACTTTGACCTACCAGTTTGTTTTATCATCGTATAATATTTATTTCTTACTTAATAGAGTTTTCTAGAACTTATATTCTCCATGTTCTTCGGTAATGTTCACTTCCTACATATATCCATCTTCTCAGCGTTCTCCAAAGCTGCATCGTGGCTTATGGTATTATATCTATGTTTCTCTTCCTAATTATTATATCTATGTTTCTCGTCCTAATTAACTCAAGAATGCTTTTGGAACTATTTATCAGGAGGCAGAATGTCAAATGACAAAATAGGATCTGCGAGAACTTTAGCATTGTCCTTCTTTGCTTGTACACAAGAAGTCATTTCTACAAGTTCTAAGTTTCAGTCTCGTCTCTCCATTTCAGTTCATTGGGGCAACAATGGGTTCATCAGATCTACATATACAAACCGACAATGGTCCAATCAGTATGCCCAGGAATATATGCTGTGTTGTCGTAGAGTATCTTCCTGGGGGAGCCCTCAAGTCTTACCTCATCAAGAACAGCAGAAGGAAACTAGCATTCAAGGTGGTTGTCCAGCTTGCACTTGATCTCGCCAGAGGGTATATAATAAAACGCTACGTGCTTTTAATTGGGCGCACCGTAGATTTTTACATCCCTAAGTGCTTAAGTTAATATTCATTTTAACTATTGCAGCTTGAGTTACCTCCACTCGCAGAAGATTGTCCATAGAGATGTGAAGACAGAGAACATGCTGTTGGACAAAACCCGTACTTTGAAGATTGCAGACTTTGGGGTGGCTCGTGTTGAAGCTTCAAATCCCAATGACATGACTGGAGAGACTGGGACATTGGGTTATATGGCTCCTGAGGTACTATAGCAATTTCTGGTTTTTAACTTCCTGATAAGTCGTAGCAATTTTTGATCCGTTCACACTTTGGAGTTTGAAAATTCCACAGTACCATCCAGAAAGGCCATGGGAGTCCTTTTTTCCCCTGCTTCCTGTTCCTGTTTCTATGGTTTCTTCTTTTCAGCTTGCAGCATATATAGCTAAATTGCAGTGATGAATTGGTATTTCATCGTTTTAAGTAACCAAAGACATGAAGTGAAGGACCAAAAGTAAAAGGCAGATTTTGCTACAGAATGTGTAATAGGCGACTGAACAAAACTGGGTGCAGGTACTAAATGGAAACCCATATAATAGAAGATGCGATGTCTACAGTTTCGGCATCTGCCTATGGGAAATATATTGTTGCGACATGCCGTACCCTGACCTTAGTTTCTCAGAAATGACTTCGGCCGTGGTGCGCCAGGTATTGTTCGGTTCTATCTCTTGCATTATTAGAGGCTGATAGTGAGCAGTAATTCAGCTGCTACTGGGAAGTTGTCTCTGATTTCTGATGCTCTTTGGTAACTATATGTGCAACAGAACCTGAGACCTGATATTCCGAGATGCTGCCCTGGTTCTCTCGCAAATGTGATGAAACGATGCTGGGATGCTAATCCAGACAAACGTCCAGAGATGGATGAGGTTGTCTCTTTGCTCGAGGCTATCGACACGTCGAAAGGGGGTGGCATGATTCCTGGCGATCAGTCACAGGGTTGTCTTTGCTTCCGTAGGTATCGCGGACCTTGAGGAATTAGTTGGTATCATTATTACTTTGATTTTCAAAGACTATAGCGCTATCAACCTCTAGGGGAAAGGTGTTTGCTTATTGTATCTACAGTTAAGAATTAGGTCAGGGGATTCATCAGAAGAATAGGAATGGCGGTTTGTCAATATATGTCAAGGAGAGAGTGCGTACTGCTATATCTTTCCTTCTTTCTGGTGTAAAGCTTCATTTTCTAATTATCGTTCTTCTATTCCTCTTTCATATGTCAGTTTTTAGAAGCTTTCAGGGATTTCGTGAAAACTGTGTACTATTTTTGGCATACGCAGCTTGGAAAACTGGGTCGGCAACCTGTACTGTATGACTACACTACACTTTCTGTTAATAAAAAACCAATTTTTAAGCCTTCCATTCGGTTTTTTGTTCCCAATAGCATCTATATCAACATGCTCGTCAGGAGAAAGAGGAGACACATAGAGATGTTCCGTGTCCTTTCATTTGGTGTGTAAGCATCTAACTGATGGGAATGCAGCATATGTTCTAGACAAATTTGGTAACGTATGCGGGAATTCCTCTGTTTTCATTATGCTCTTTGCCGTTTGGTTGGAAATACATTCAGTAGGTGTGTTGCAACAACAATTAAGGTCGAACACTGTTCTCGTGGAAATTAAGGACTCGGGTACGGTAAAAGAGCTGAATCTTGGAATGCAGAGGAGGCCGCTGCTTCCGTCGAGTGTCTCAGCCTTAGGCATGGGTATTGGATAGTTCAACCTCGGCCGGATTGTCATCCTCCTCATCCCACTTGGTGGTTTTGTAGTAATGTGCATATAGAATCAGCTGCACCAGACCAGACACGGATCCCAAACCATTCGGCACCTGCAAAAGTGTATGGACACGGTTACAAAACCGTATGCCTAAAAGGATGTATTAAAAAGAAAGCTTCATCCTCCTGGAAATTTCAGTTATTGAACTGAAGAATAGCGTGCCTTCACTCGCCGTATTTCCTCTAAACTGTCGACTATTACAGCAGAACATGATTATACTTGGAAGATTTGGATGAAGCATACGCGACCGAAAAAGAAGTTTCGAGATTTTACCAGGACGTAGGGATCGAACTTAAGGAGAGCATAGATGGCCCAGATGATGCCGTTCAAGAAGTTGGCGAGTGACAGATAGAAGGGCATGTACTTGACACTCTTTGTCTGGATGACTCGTTTCTGCAATACAGAAAAAGAAGGGAGTTGATTGCCATTTTCTCGGTTGTCGACCAGCGACTTGTTAGTTTCCCGAAAAAAGGCTGAACAGGCGACATACCATGATTGTCAATGGCGAAGTGTACATCGCTATGTTGAAGACGATACACAGAATTCCCACAAGCGCAGACCTCTTGCCTGTCGTATGGAGAGTCATCAGGGTGATCACAACTACCGCAACCATGAAGATCAGTTCGACGAGTAGCGCAAGTACGATGTTCCGCTGCAGAAACGGCGGCAAAAAAGCACAGAAAGCACATCAGAATGCCGAAGCTGCGAAACGAATATAGGGCATGCACTCTTATTTTCGACTTACGCGTTTGTTCCACGGAGAGTAAACGAAAAAGATCCCAACGTAGAAGAGCTCGAGACAAAGACCGAAGCCGTTGATTGTGACGACAAGAAGGCTGTCTGGATGGACAAAGGGCATGCCGTAGAACACCCACATCGCGCAGTTGAGTACCGTCGCTATATATGGATCGGGCTTGAATCCCGCCGCCGATTTTTTCTTGAATATGGTGATGAATGTCGGGCTGATGAGACCCGTCCATGATGCAAAGTAAAATTGAATTCAAATGTTAACCCTTTGATCAAAATAAGCAAAACAACAAGACAGGAGTACAAGTTGGCGAGCTATCTTACATGGGCGACAGGAATAAACCGAAGGAGATGACATTTCCTGCAACATGGTTGAATCAAAATATTGAGATCGGTCCATGAGGTCCTAATATTGAGTATTGACATTAAATAGTGCACAAGAAGGAAAAACGAGGAGGGGCTTCGAAAAATGGTTCCCATGCATTGTTAGAAGAGCAGCTCTCGATTCACATATTCAGGTTCATCTCGGTCATGAACGATCGTATCGCCATGAATTCTCGTGAACCGAGGCGAGTCGGCGAGAAGATCTTTCTCGACCCGCGCTAGGAAAATGGAGAGATGTCATGCATTGTCGAGTCTTCAAGAACTCACCGATAATGCCGACGATCGTCCTGGCCGTCTCGGTGTCCACCATTTTTGCGGCTTCTCAAGGACGAAGAACAAAGAGATCCAGAGGAGGAAGAGAGAGCGGAAGGCGATGCTTAATCTCCGTCGTGGCGGTGGATTCGAAACCGGCGATTCGGGGATCTTCTCTCGATGACTAAGAACTCCGTCTTCCCAATCCCTGTTCTCGAGCAGAATAAATGATCGATCTCACATTTGCGCGGGCGGATGCACGGCGAGTGGTGTATATGTACACATTGGGTTTCCAAGAAAAGCCGCCAACGTTCTAAATTTGGACAACGTTGTCGAAAGGATTGGGATCATGACATGGGGAAAAATGAAAACCGATAAATTTTCCCGCGACTTCGTCGAAATGGATGGAGTTTTTTTGGCTTGGGAGGATCGGCGACGTTTTCGCTCTCTCTGCATGCAGTGCATGCAAAATGCCAGCTTTGTGTCGAAAACTATCCATAAAAATAGGATGGAATCGAAGTTCATCCTGTGTGAGTTGTGTCTGTGCAAATTGGGTTAAAGATCTGGATTTTTGAAGGAAAAAAAGAGAGAGGATGAAATGGCAATACGTGGTTGGGCCACATCATCTGAAAGCTCCACCCCTTTTCACTTTCCTTTACATTAATGTGAATCAACCATTCAAATATAGTAGATAAAAAGTTTAATTCCTCGCTTAGGCTCCGCTTGCTTCGCCGGAAACAATTGACTTGGAAAATATTTTTTAAAAGTTATTGACACCTAAATTTTGATCAATCTTTTTAGTCATTAATTTTTCATAAAAATTCAAGGACTAACTTTGGTCCCTACAAAAAATAATTAAATTATCTTTCGTTTTAATAGCATTCATACATCACACTTGCATTAAATTGGTCCAACGATAGGAAATTGAGCTTAAATTGCCAGACGATTGGACCAAGACTCAGCACAAGAGATTCGGCCACATTTTTTTGTTTTTTTTTTGTTGGGGGGAGGGGTGTTGTGTGTGTTGCTGAAATTTGACAAGGCCACAGGGCCTATTCTCGTGTTCCATTCAGCCCATTTATGTTCATTTAAAGGAAAAGGAATTTTATCTCAAGTTTCAATCAACAAATTAAAGCCTAATTGAGCTAAAAAATTGTGTAAATAAACCCATAATTGGAGATGAAATTCGGCCAGCCCGTCCATAGGGTCTTAGCTGAAATTTCTAATTTAACTAGAAGCTCAATACGACGCAATTTGGTCCTTTCGAATTCAATTTAAGTTATATTATCAATCTCGGGTTTATTTTGCAAAATCTGAAAAACTTTAATCCCCTGGTATCCAAGATCATCGTCTATATATATATATATATATATATATATATATATATATCATTATGCCTAGGATTTAGAGCGGAGACATTATTGCCCAGAAAAAATCGGAGCGTTCTTGGGAAACTTAAGGAGTTTGAAAGTTTCCCCCGAGATCGAGACTCTCCTCCACACCAACACCGCCGCCCCTCCACTCGTGTGCCGCTTCAGCACCGATGTCGCTCCTCTGTGCGAAGTCCAGCAGCCCGCCGTACATCTCCGTCCGTCCCGGCCGCCGTCGCTAGCTGCTGCCCAAACTGCCGCTGATCAGCACCGGTCTTCCCTGCTGGTCAGCACAAGTTTTGCTCATCGATTCGAGGTCTAACCCACGGCTATTCGGGAATTCTTTTGCTGCTGTTGCAACACTAAATCACTGCTGTTCGAGGGTCTTCTTGCTGCTGTTCGGGGTCCAAAACAGGGTTGTTTTCGGGCGATTTTACTGACCATTCAGTGCAGGTTGTGCTTGTTGTTCGGGGGTGATTCCATCGCTGTTTGCGTGCAATTTCCTTGCTGTTTGGTGTTATTTCTTAGGTGGATTCGTGCTCGACGTCCCCCGGTGGTCTAGTCAAGCCCGAGCGGATCAAGTCATGTCATACCTCACCGTCGTCGCCCGAGCTCATAGCCACCAGTCGCCTTGCGCCGTTACTGCATCCTTGAGCCAAGCAAGTTGTGCCTCAGCCGTTCGTAGTCCTTAGCCGTTCGGTCCTTGAGTCTCGAATTTGATTCACGACGAGCTTGGTCGAAGTTTGAATTAGGAAACTCAATCTCAGGCAAGGTAAATTTCTGATCTTTCTTTGATTATGCATTATCTCGTTTCCTATTTTTGAGGTGTCAAAATATTTGAATAGCTGCTTTTGGATGGCATTGCATAGCTAGAGGTATCAAATGGGTGGGTCAGGTCGAATATGGTCCAGCCCATATTGACCCGTCTAACCCGTCTTGACCCATATTTAATGACCCATGCGTGATCCGACCTGCAACTGACCTATACCTAACCGCGACCCATTTCAGACCCATATTACTTCATTTAACCTATTTTAGGCTCTTCACCTGTGTATATTACCTGGTTAAAAACTTCACACCAAATAAAAAAAGTAAATTAAACAATAAAAAATTTAAAATAATTTTTTAAAAAAAATCTATAAATTGAAATGCTTATAAATAAATAAAAAAAAGTCTGACTAAATACTTAAAAATCAATCCAACCTATGTAAGGAAAAAACGCTAAAATAAGATCGGTAGCGATAAAACGAAACAAAACAATTACAACTCATTTGTAATTGATCCATATGGAATAAAAGATTGACTAGTTTCCCACATATATAATCTCTAGTTACAAGAGCAAGTTTCAGCCGAATAGAAATTGAGAAGAGCTCCATGTCTCTCAAGTCTCCTAGACCTTCTAATAAGACATCCAGTGCTGTGAATCTCTTTGTATTTTGAGCGTTTACTTCAATGCCAATGCTGTTAAAGCAAATACTTCATGATCTGCAAAATTTTCATCTGTTCTTTTTAGAGAAAGGCCAATCGCAACATATAATAATCAAAGTCACGAGTCTCTCTCACAATGCCAATCTAATCAACTAAAGCAAACCCTTGCAACCAAGAAATGCCCAAAATCAGAGAGACATTTCACAATTAATCTTCCATATTTGTCAATTATAACCTTGAAATAGAAGACACAGCTGAAAGGGGGAATGGATATAGTTTTGACGTGGACAATACATGTTGGATATAGTTTTAGAGATGACTATTTCAAAACAATCAAACAATTTGCTCAAGGAGGAACGTTGCAAAGGCTATAATCCTAAATTGCATGCCATCCAACCTAAAAAACTCTTAAAGAAAAAATTTTGAGCAGAATGTTTTAGTTCCTTTCTCTGACTCACTAGCGAGGCAATAACTTTGTTTATCCAAACCTGACCTGAATTAAACACAAGGAAAATAGTTAACCTTATACATACTACTCATGATATTTTATTGTCAATGACTATAGTTTTCACATGAAAATGCGGTAGAACTAATGGGGAATATTTAAGTGCGCTCCAAGTGACTCAAGCCTTCTCACGCTCATATGAAATGGTAGATATGCATCAGAAATCACAAGACGATGACAGTTTAACCATCATTATTCTCTAGAACAAACTGCAATGCTATCAAGAAGAGTTACCCTGCTCCACGTTAGTCCTGATCAATAAGTTGCCATTAATTTCCTTGGGCAAAAAGAAGGGTAAGCATGAATTTCCCATTTGGTGGTGGCAATCTCTTAAAGCCACACTGATGTTCGAGAGTCACCCGCCAAATTAACTGCAAAACCGCATTCTCAAAAACCCTCTAAAAGTCTACTGATTTAGGTAGTCACAATATCCGCTCCGTTGCAGCGTAGCATATGAAAAAGGCATCTCAAACTTTACATTAAAATTTGACAATGTCTCATCGCCATTGGGTTGCAAGGCAAAAAAGCCAAGTACCAAACGAGAGGATAAAGTGTCGGTACTCCACAAACTGCCAAGTTTGATTGTAGTCACGCTAATCATTTGTTCGCGTCCAAGACTCAGAGACAAATAACACACATACAAGGAAAGGGATCAAATAAAACAAAATAAAGACGACACAAATAATGCAGGAAGAGATGTCCAATTGCAAAAAGAGATAACAAGCAAGCAAAGCCACGCTCGCACTCAAACAGCAAACTTAACCAAACATGAGCCCAAGAAAGCCAGTCCAAATGCTACTTAAATTGCAAATCTTTCTCAAAAATTTAAGCCAATATACACGCCTCTAACTTTTGACAAAAATTGATTGACAAATATAGTGTATGCGTGCTGCACCAGACAGCTTAGATGTAGACATTTCTTCATTCTTTCCTCCGACCATTGAAGAAAATGATGTTTTTTAAACAATAGTTTGGGAATTATCAGTGAGCTAAGAGGCCAATCCAGCAAATTGAAACGAATATGTAGCGACATCAAAGAGCAAGTAAATATTACCATCAGAGTACTTTGACAGAATGTTCATGAGCAAGGCTCCCTGACCAGCCTATTCAGCAGAAAAGAAATTGGAAAAACGTGGCAATGGTTAAAATTAATCAGAAACTCAAATATTCCCAACACTACAATAGGGGAAGCATAGCACATAATAAATCAATTGCTCAACCTATAAATTTCCTTGTGTCTCAGAGAATACTACTAAACAGTTCTCCCTCAGAATAAAAGTAGGAAAACCACACCTTTGATTGAGTTATTTCTCCATAGCTAGCATGCTCCTTTGCAACAGAAACCAGCATAGGGCTGATGCGAGACTTTAGCCTTGGAAGCATTGCCTGATATTGCAATCGCGACCAACACACGACAAAATCCCACCAAATTCAACGCACAAAATCGGCATATGATCCTCACGGGAATGAAAACGATTTGAATTCGATTCAAACAAAGCCTAAGCTGAGCAAACTAAGCAACCGATTCGTGGACTCTCGGAAGATGAGATGGAGGCCATTTGGAACCAACCAAAAAAAAAAAGAGGAAAATGCCCACGAATCGAAACACGAAAAATTACCTCGAATTGGATAGAGACAGAAGATTGTGGATGAGGGAGGCGGCGACGGAGGCGGGTGATGGCCACTTACGTACGTACGAGTTGTGACTTGTAGCTGCAGGGCAAGAGGTGCTTGCAAAAAAACTAGGTTGGGCGATTCACGACTTGCAAAGGCTTGGCTTTTGTTGGGTTGAAAATGGGTCAAAAGTGGGTTTAAAATGGGTTTTCGTGTGTGGCCCATATGATCCATTTAACTTTGTTATTTCAGTATTTTGAACTCACATTTTTAGTGGCCCTAGAAAGAGTTAGGGACCCATATCAAAGACCATATTTTTACAAAAAATGGGTCAAATATGGGTCTAGACCAATATGACAGCTTCATGCATAGTAAACATTATCTGCCAGGTTTTATTTGCCCATTTTTAGTAAGGATGTAAATCATTATTATCAGGATATATCGGTTCGGTAGAGATAAAGCAATATTATCCTATAGTTAAATTTGGCTTGTTATCTGTAGTTATGTTATTTGAATTGCATTCATATCATATCTTTATCATGATTTCTTGATTTTTTTTATATCATGATATAATTTGCACTTAAATAAATAATTTTCCCATAATACATGCTTCCTTAATGTCCTCTTGGCCCAAGGAATCCATGTGGCAATATGGTAATAGTGACTTCGATCTAGAAGTAGATCAACCGCAAATGAATTTTACCCGTCGCATCCTCGATCTCGTGGAAAAAGGATTGATAATGTCAAAATTTAGCTATGGACGATGGCTATTTATATAAATTCACTTTTAACTCGAATCTGTAGGGGTATTGTGAATGAAATGACATTTTCAAAATTAAGGGTAATTATGGGCGAAATTAATTTATTTTTGTTCAAAATTTCATATTATTTTATAGTCTAATTAA
>JAGVVM010001930.1:0-12019 GCA_019149425.1 Psidium friedrichsthalianum
GGGTAACATTCTGGGTGCATCGCGTGTTGACACCTTAAATTTTAATTTCAATTTTCATTTATATCTTGCAAAAAAATGGATTTATTCTCATAAAAAATATTTCCTCATGATTTGCATATTTATTTTATTCATGCATTACATTTGGATTGATTTGGACAACAGATTGAGCTTAAATCAAAGAGTTCTAAACCATTGAAACTCTTCAATATTCTGAAATTAAAAGTTTTAGCAATTAAAACTCCTAAATTCAGAATTTCTAATCTAATGGCTCTAATTTAATCCTACCTTAGCTAAGCTTAATCCTATGGTCCCTAATGAATCCTACTAGGGCTAGGATTGATCTAACTCTATAAATACTAGCCTAAGCTTAGAGTTCAAGGGTCGGCAATTCAGAATTTCTAGAGTAAAAGGCTTGATTGTGTCACCGTTTAGGCGCCAAAAAAGCTTGGCTGTTTGGAGCCAAATTTGTGGCAAATTTTGCTGTTATTCAAGGACGATTCTGCTGCTGTTTGGGCGTGGCTTTGAGACTTTGCCAAGCAACTCAAGGCGAGATAGTGCTGGATTTGAGAATCTCAGTGGTTGGGGCCCCAATCAAGCTCAAAAGAACGTAATTTTGGTCGAATTTCCAGCTCGGCGCGTGCAGGATTTTTTGGCTTGGAAAAGGTAAAAACTCCCACTTTTGATGCTAATCTATGCTTGTAATTTGGTAACTTGCATCGTGTTCTTAGATCCCTTTGAGCACGTTAATTTTTCAATAAAATCGAAAAGTTTAAACTTTTTTCCATCATTCATGGCTAAAACCGAAATTGATACTTGTTGCATAGAAATTCTAAATTTTCTTTTTTTATGAAAATTGGATGAAATTTGATGGAATTAGTTGGAATCCATTTTCGTTCAAAAAATTGTTCATATTTTTTAGATCAAATTGATGAAATCGGAAAAGTTAGGAATTTGTGAACCAAGAATTATTTTTCGGCATACACTCTCTTTGGCCGAATTGATCATTGGTGGATAGCCCCTTTGCTTTGAATTCCTATCATGGTCGGTTGGATTATCCTATCCTATAATTGTTTGACATTATCATATGTTTGTGGATAACGGTTTTGCTTTGTCGCGGATGAATTCTTGATCTCAATGATTATCCTCCAATATGTGATTTGGTGAGAATGTTTATCCATTGGTTGAGTTGTCTTATCTTGTGATTTATTGATGTTACCTCTATGTTGTAGAAAAATTTTGAATTGGGATAAATGTCGGATACTTGTTGTGGCGGATAATTCTTTGCTTGAATGTTATCTCTAGTATGTGAGTTGATTGGATGTTATCTGGTAGATATCTTATCTCTTATAATGCTCTTTGAACTTATTTGATAGATAAGATTCGATCAAATGTTTATCCAAATTTTTGAGAATTATCTAAAATACTTTGCAAATCCTTAAAGATAATTTTCTCAAAAAAACTTAATTCGATCTTTGGATTTGGAAAGTAGACCCCACTTGAACATTTTCGGTCACCCTCCTATTTTTCTGAAAAATTTGAATTAAATTGCTCACTTTTGCTTCTTGTTTTTTGTCATGTTTGTTTGATTGCTTGATTGTTATAAAGTTTGCACATCTTTAAACAAACATGCCATAATATATGCTCCCTTTTGTGCCTAGACCCTTCAGAGAATAAATTGCATGCCTTAGCCACGATCTTGTGAATGGGAGGACGGCAATTTAGTATAGAATTTCGTGTTCCGCCCTTTGGTAAACAAGGGATGATGTCATTCTATACAATATCCGCATACTGGCTCGAATCTCCGAGGACGTAGCAGTAAAATTCTTCTCTAGCCCAACCTTTGGGAATAAGTGAATTTATCGAAAAAAAAAATCAGAATAAAAGGTATATTATGGGCATTTTTGTTTATTTTTGTTCAGTCTTTGCTTTTGATTGTTTGTTTCATTAAATAAAAACCCCAAAAAATAAATCTCATTTTTAATAGTTGATCATGCCAAAAGTCTGTTTTTATGTCATAAATATCATCTAATATAAGTTAAGACTTTGAGAAATCATTTTCTTAGATTAAATTGGATGATAACCCATTTTAAGGCATGCTTTCATAATAGTTGTCATTTATCCGAAAATACAAAAAAAAAATCATTTTTGCATATGCATGGTCATTCATATCATTTTCAAAGAAAAGACATTCAATTCACAATCATCAATGGAAGAGGATTTTTCATGAAACTTGGTACTGAAAGGGCATTAATTTTTCCAAATTAATGTAATCAAGTCTCCGAACTCATTTTCTCTGGTTCGCAGAAATAAATTAATTCTCCCGTAATTTATTTAGGTTTCTAATCGACCTACCAGAACGGTTAGTGCGGCTCCAAATGAATAAACTTTGCATGAAAAGAACTTAAGTTGGCGATTCGGTAGGACTTGGGAGGGTCTGAATTAGGTTAGTCAATTAACCTGACAATCCGTTAGCCTCTAATTTTTAGGTCGCGACATCGCGTTCGTACTAAATCCTGCTAAGCAAAAGAAGTTTCAAAATTCCATCACGACACAAGAAGGTACTTCATGGTCAACCTGCAAGATACTGAAACCAAAGAAAAAGCCACCATCAATGTTTACATCATTACCATGCCCTCTATCTAAATTTCTCCCTATGTTGCTAGAGGGGTGTCTGGTTGCTAAAGAACCGCCAAGACCAAACCCGCCCAAGTTCACTGGCTATGATGAGACTCAAACTTTTGTTTATCATATGGAAGAGAAGGGCCACAACGTCAACAATTGCCTCCCGCTCAAATATAAAGTCCAAGCGCTTAGTGATGGTGGGGCCCTCCAGTAGAACCCCCTACCTAAACATCGGGAAGTAATTGCCATTTTTAATGAAAAGTGTTACGATAAGCTAGAGTTTATGGTGGATATAGTGGGATTGCAGAAGATATTGGCTATAGCTTCATCCTGTCCTATGGAAAGAAGAGTTTCGAAAGAAGAAAAGTGGCAATGTTTGGCTAAGTTGATTACTTTGGAAGTTTTTGGCAAGATTGACAATCCGATCTTGAAAGGGGTTGACTCAACCATCGACTTGTCTTCGGATGAGTTTATTTTGGAAAGTGAATGGGGAGACTTATGGAATATCCCGTGCGGAAGTATATGAAAGATGAAGGGATAGTGGACAAGAATGAAGTCTGATTAGAAATACTCGCCAAGGTGATCAGAATTCATGTGAGAAGCCCTTGAAAGAGGCAAGATTGTCGATACCTTGGGCTAGGAAGGTGGTAGGTGTAATGCAAGATAAATTCGAGATGAATATGATGGGAGAGTTAAGATTTTTCTTTGGACTTCAGATTCATCAACTAAGAAGGGAACATTTATCCATCAAGAGAAATATGCATTGGAAATTGTCAAGAAGTTTGGATTAGAAAATTGCAAGAAGATAGAAACTCCAATGCCGCATTCATCAAAGCTTGATAAAGATGAATAAGGAACAGAAGTTGATCAAAAGCTATATCGCAGTATGATTGGCTCACTTCTATATCTCCTAGCATCGAGACCAAATATTCTATATACTATCTGCTTATGTGCGAGATTTCAATCAAGCCCAAGAGAATCTCATCTTTCATCCATTAAAAGAATCATCAAGTATATTGGGACTTATCCCAAATGTGGCTTATGCTATTGTAAAGAATTAGAGTTTATTCTGAGAGGCTATTTAGATGCAGATCTCGCAGGATTCAAGATTAACAGAAAAAGTACCTCTGGAAAGTGTCAACTCATGGAAAATATGTTGGTCTCATGGTACTCTAAGAAGCAAAGTACAATTGCACTTTCCGCAGCAGAAGCAGAATATATATCTCCTGAAAGTTGCTATGCTTCAAATTCTATGGCTAAAGCAACAACCAAGAGACTATGGAGTTGAAGACACTAATGTGGAGATCAAATGTGACAACACAAGCGCTATAAATTTAACCAAGAATCCTATTCTTCATTCAAGGAAAAACACATTGATATCAAACATCATTTTGTTCGCGATCATGTTCAGAATGGAGATGTTCACATTCAATATGTTGACACGAAAAATCAACTTGCAAGAATCCTATTCTTCATTCAAGGGCTTGATAGATGATCGACAGGGCAAGTTGAACTTTTGTTTGAACTTTCTCCAGGCCATTGCTCTAATTTTGGTTCAATGTGGCTTCGTCATCTGGCTTATCATAGCCAGTGCTGACCATTTCCCATAGGCCATGGATGCCGAGCAATGCCCTCATTCTAGAAGCCCATTTATCAAATTTTGTTTGGTAAGATGAGCATATTGAAGAGGAAGCTGAGTGTTTGTTAAAGCCATGATCACAAACTATAAACTCTTATACCAATTTGATGGGATAAATTTAAGGTAACCAACAAACACTCAGAAAATAACTCACAAAAGAAGAGATACAGAGATGGCTTTTCTATATTTTTATATTTACAATCAATTCACCCATACCAAAATGGTTACAAGATATGCCTATTTATAGGCTTGATACATGACTCTTGATCTACTCTAGAAACATGAACAGACACGATGTACATACATAGTATTAACTACACATCAAAATATGAGCAGACTCCCGAAAGACTCAACTAATAATGATTCTTGATAACTACACAACAATAAAGACAAATCGTGGTTCGTGCACTAGTTCATGTATGCGTCTTGGGAGTCGAACGATCATCCACACGCAATCAACATTCATTCATGAATCAACCATATTCATGAACTTGGTCTAATTTTAACACCTTCTGCATCCTTGATTCTTGAAGGGTGCCTCTCAAACTGGGTCCTAGCATAAATCCTCTTCCGCCGACAAATTTCTTTCTTTATAAGGAGCGATAATGACTTTTTACCGCTTGCCTCCTTGTTACTATTTGCGCAAATTTCCTCGCATCTATGAAGCATCACACTGATGGTTCGCTCAATATCGATCTCATCATCATCATAGTCAGCAAAATCACTAAGAAGCGAACTGCTACTTTTGCGGTCCACCTCCAAGCTCGAGGGACAGTTGAGGAATCTATCCAGCGGGAGGGCCATGATATGTTTGTCTGTGTTGGGTTTTATGGATGAGCCGTGTGAGTCGTGGGCCGCTCATGGGGGCTAACCCAGCCCATTATCCATAAGATTAACTACTTCAAACGTGATAAAAGAACGTGAGATGTTCTTTTCCGTAACTTCTTCTTCAACGACGTTCTTTGAAGAGGGGCTAACAAGAACGGTGAGAAGAAAACGTAAAGATAATATCCTGCTCCTCTCCCGAACGTGAAATCGTGAGACAAGAACTCTCGCGAGACTAAATTGGGAATTCTTAATCTGTGAAACACGAGGTACGCTCCATTCGTGTGGTGTACACTTCCAATCAATGATTCAAGTATATCTATGGGCATATTATTCCGTGTAATCCGCTGCGTTGTTATTGAGATTCGTCCCTTCTCTCTGTTTGGCTGCTTGGTTTAAGGGACAAAAACTTGATTAGCTCTTTCCAACTTCCTTCAGAGTAAAATCCGAGAAATCATTTTCAACCTGGCTCCGTTTGTTCCATGGAAAATGAGCGATTTCGAAAATATTTTTCAAAAGTAATCGTTTATGTCTCTTAAAAAAATGAATACATGAAATTATTTTTCATTACCTATGAAAATAATTAGGCATAAATTGTTATCGATGATGAAAATATTTTTCGTTGAGTAATTTTCCTAAACGATATAAGCAATCACTTTTCAGAAAATATTTTCCAAATCGCTTATTTTCCGTGAAGATTGTGGTTTTCCTGACTTCCCCTGAAATCATTTTCTCCCAAAAGTCACAATTGCAAGTAATTCATCGGGCCAGTCAGTGAACTATTCTCGTGGTTCTAGTCTCACCGGATCTGAAACATTAAAGTTTAACTGGACATTAAATTTCACCATTGCGAGATAGGACATGAAGTTCATGTCTGTCTACATCGATTTGGCATGCTCTCAACAAAACCAAGTGTTCTCTAGAAGTGGAAATATAGAGCTCCCGTTCACAGCACATTTACACCAGCGAATGTAGTGTACACATGGTAGCATGCCAACGTCGCATGAGCCAGCGGAGAGAAAAGGATGAATGAAAGGCCTTTGCTTCTACCCTAAGAAGAGTATGGTTCCTTCTTAGCTTTCTCAGCTTTTGCGATGCACCTGGTAAGTTAAGAAATATCCATTAGAAAGGCATGTGAAAACAGAGCTTACGGTTGCTGAAACTGTATTGGCTTTACGAGTAGACTCTTCCTGTCTTATGTTGAGATTGTTCTGCATCACGCTGAAGAGCTGCAATGAACGCTTTTGGCACGGGTGTTTTTACCTTCATCTTGAGTCAGAGGATCGTGGAGTTTCAAGGATGGAGGCACAGAAGGCGACTGAGTTATACGAAGGATAAGAAAATGTGGTTCGAATGGCCGATCCAGGCGTTTAAAAGCGGAGACAATGAGCTCAGAAAACCAGGGAGGGGACTGCACAGAGATGGAAGTTTGTTTCTTGGAATTTCGAGGACCAGCGGAACTGCTTTTCCCTGTGATTCCGAGTACCTGAACGAGGCCTCCTCTTGCCACTTGGCTCTCTGATGTAAATAGATTGGATAAAGTCAATTTATGGATGACGGGACAGACGGAACCGATAAAAGCGCATGACTTGAGATGATACGATGATGTGGATGCTTATTTGTTCCTTAGTCTCGAGATGTGGAGTCTCAAAGAGCTCGTCCATGCACGGGAAGGATGACCACTGGAGTTAGACACCAAGGAATGTCACTTCAGGTGGTTTAACCAGTCTTTGACCACCGATTGGCCGTTAGCGATATGGTTTAGGATAACGAAAGAGAAATCGTCAGTCAAATGCCTTTGGCGGCCAGTGCATTTGTGTAACTCCAAGCAAGCGGTTAGTCAGACCTCAGATGGTAAAACCATGGAACATTATGCCTCATTAAGTCTAAAAAGCCTTGAATTTGAAGAGAGGACTTGATGTGTGAATGTGAATGTCTTGCTTTATGTAGACCAGCTGCTATTTGTCGTGCACCTGCTTGTCGCGAGTTTGCTTTCGTGGATACTCATGCATTGATGTTAAATACAACAATTTGCACCCGCAGGCAACCGTATTTCGACTATCTGTTCCTTAATAATGTCCATTTGGCCCTATCTCCTTCCTTTGTGTATTTCGACTATCTGTTCCTTTCTTTTGTTTTGGTAAGACAGACAGGTAGCTTGGTTCTGACAAGGTGGAACCTCAAATTTACGAAAGAGGGTGAGAAGAATGCTCAACAGTGAAGGCTCTGGCACAGTATTGACTCCTGAGTGATAGGTGGTGAAATTCTGTTTATCACCTCTGCGCCGGTCACATTTCCAATTCAATTATGTATTCACTCCACCTTTACTTGCATCAGTCATTAAAATCTATCAGTCTTCAGAGTAAACAATCCAAAATTAAGCCATCTCAGGTTCAATCTATTCTCTAATGATATTCTTTTCTCCTGCAATCAAATGACTTTCTCCAGCCACCCTGGGAAACTATACATCACTGTTAACTATGATCCCCACTAGGAAGAGAAAAGAGTAACACAATCACCAACGTGACATAACACAGATCTCTATACATACTGGTGGGTATTGCTAGAGACATGAACAACAGTCGCAGATTTCGCCACAACAACCAATGCACCCTAAACAAGCAAGGCCGGAGCATAGTTGCATTAGAATGACTGCACACTGGTCATTCACATAGGAGCAAGTTTGGATGAAGCAGATGCAAGAGATACAATCCGGCAGCTTTCTGCAACAGTTTGAAGCTGCCTTGACCAAGAGACCCGCAGTATCGGAAGGCTTTCTTCGGCTCCTGCTGGAATGTTTGCAGAGTGTAGTTACCAAACTCTTTATCCCAAACTTCCAAGGAAAACTATCCTCTTGGCCCTTTAAGTCCAGCATTGTCGTGAAATTCACTTTTCAGGCACCTATTTTAATGTGAAGATAATGAGCTCATGTTGATGAAGAGAAGTAAAGATTTGAAATCAGCTTCGTAACTTCTAACATATGCCAAGCGTTGCTACGTATATGGATGAGATTGGAGCATCTCAAGGTGCATTTGGTTTAGACGGTTTTCGGTTCTCACTTTTCATGTTTACTATTAACAGACGCACTCTAAAAAAAAAAAAAACGAAAAATGCCTAGCAGCTCTGCAGGAGTCATGCTTATATTTAATCTGGTATAGCAAAAACAGTTGTTTTGGCCAGACAAAATAATGGTTTAAGCCTTCAGGGCTTGTTTGATAACAATTTTATTCCCGGAAATAATTTGAACAGAAATGATTTTTTTTAATTCTATTCCAGGGCACAGAGAAGTAGATTTTTTTTTTTTGTTGCTTCTTGTTTCTGTTCCAGATATGTTCTTTGGCCACTGATTTGATTTCAAAAATAGAGAAATTAACTGACATTAGCAAATAAATTTTTTTTTCTCTTTTGTTCCTGGAACAAAAGAGCGGGAATCGGAAAAACAGGGAGGGTTACCAGACAGGCCCTGGATACCTGTTAGAAACTAATAGGTCATATAGCTGCCCATCATACCTGCCCATCATAGATGTAGTTTCATGTAGAAAGAAATCTATGCACCTCGGCGATGGAACCCCCTGATTGGATGCTCACTACTTGCAACTCCATCATTAGACAGCACGCGAGAATTTACGTAAGTTGGAAGCTAACAGCAGCACGAAAATGGCCATGGTGCCAATCCAAATTGCTGAGCAGAGCCTGCCCAACATGCCATGCCACTTATCTTATGAATAACTCAATTGAGAGGCCACTTCAGGGCCAACTAATGATTACGACCTGATGTTTCTTATCTCAAAAGGGAAAAGCCTCAAAAAAATCTAAACTATATCCACGGTGATACATTTACTCTAACCTTTCTTTTCTCTGCGACATCAAAAACCAAACTATGCCCCACCTCGCAATACATTTACCCAAAAATTTTCTTGTGACATGAAAGCCCCAAACTTGTATCTTACGTTATGTAACATATTTGAGCTCTTCGTCAAAGGTTCCTTCAGATGATTTTTCGACCAAAACATCTGCATGATTTTTTCAATCAAA
This sequence comes from Psidium friedrichsthalianum, assembly GCA_019149425.1. Taxonomy (NCBI): domain Eukaryota; kingdom Viridiplantae; phylum Streptophyta; class Magnoliopsida; order Myrtales; family Myrtaceae; genus Psidium; species Psidium friedrichsthalianum. Next base: position 9,122 of record JAGVVM010001930.1, read on the forward strand.
ACAAAATCATTTCTTTTTTACTTAAACCATGTGGGCCACCATGTCAACACCGTTGCTTTCCGAAGCTCCACTTAGGACTAATTTTTAACTATTTATTGACAGAACTTTGACAAAGGGTAATATGTCATATGAGATACAAGTTTATTTTTTTTAGGGCTTAATGCATTTTTTAGTGGTCGCCAAAAAAATTTAGGAGTAATATGTCACAGGGTGGCATAGCTTTTGGCGATTTTTTATGGCTTTTGCCCTTTATGCAAAATGTGTTGGTGCAAGAATTCTGGATGCCAGAAAATGTTAATTAAATAACAATTAATTTCAGATGTGAATTTTCGGTAGAATGGCTTCATGCCATCTGAAGATCCAAGCTCAAGAAGGTAGATTTGTCTAAGGCCAGCTTATTTTGTCAAAGGTTATCCCCTTCCAGCCCAAAGTGTCATCCAGTCAAACTTCCCCCTTGGGCAACTGACGTGAATGACACTACTATGACATCTTAAAGTTAGTAACTTTTCCATGCTAATAATCCGATCATCTACATGCGAGAAGTAAAGTTTAAGCATACTGATGGCTGGTAATTTACTAGGGGTAATATGATAATTATTATACCTTTCAAGCATGCTTATCCATGTGATTAAGATATCTCCCTTCCAGGAACAATGATAATGATAAGCGATAGATCGATAATTAGTTTTCATGCCATACGATGATGAGATGCTTTACCCATAAAAGAAAGGTGATATATAACTTTATCAAAATGCCGAAAATTGAAAATTAAAGAAACAGTTAGATAAACTTCAGAAATAGTCCAGTGCTGAGTAATTTGCTCTTGATGAGCATATTGACTTAATCTCAAAATAACATCAATATTTTGAGATAATTTGCCCCCACTTTCGAAAATAAGATTTCCAATAGCTCCTAATTATAAATACAATTCGTCTTGATGAGCATCATACAAATGAAAAAAAAAAAATGGGCAGTAATGATCAACTATCATCTAAAGTAAAAAAATGTATAGGGTTTTACCTGTCCGCGTCCCGCATGCGCTATGGTAAACAACCCTCAATGTATAAACAGCTAAATATAAGCCGAGTTAGTAGTTCATCTCGTCCATATGAACCAACGCAAGGAGTTCTCCCTAATCTTAGTGCCAGCTGATTTGCCGATTCCGCTTTATGCTCATCCGACTTTTCGGCTTCATATGAACAAACCGTGACCAGACACTCTTGAAATATGTCGTCGCTACTCGAAGAGCCGCTGCTTGGGACTGTGGGGGCCTAATCGGCTACTCTCTTTCATGCTAAGCAAAACGTGGCTGTCCGTAATCTCGAGCACTCACCATTTGGGCGAAGTTTTTGTGACAAAACTATAAAGAGTCAAATTGTCTATGAATGTGTCGTCGTGTGGGACATCAACCTAGTGAACATACTCCATTAGGAGAATGCAATATCTTAGGACATCGCCTTCTCTTGAAACCTCAACAGTCCTATTTCATATTTTGCCACACATTTAGCATCATAGTGCCAGGTCAATTGGAGTACAGTATCATCGAATCAAAATGATACTGTGCATTAGACTATAAGAGTTTCATTACCAAACCTCACGCAGGCAAGAAAGAGGGAGAGAGAGAGAGAGAGAGGATTCCTGGCGCGAGCATAACCAAGTGTCCCTCTAAGACTCACTGAGCTCATCTCTGATTAGTAATAGATCGTGGATGATCCAAGAAGGAATTTCACCAATCCAAAGTCCAAACACGTGCGAACATCTCAGCATCTAATAGGATATTGCCCCTTAGGCCCCGGGTCTTATTTTTTTTTTTCTGGGCCCTTTAGATCACAGATGAATGTGGGCAACCGGAATGATGGACACTAGGTGACTGATTAGCAATCCAGTGCAAAAGCAACACAATAGCCAAGCCAATATTTAATTCCCTCTGAATGAAATTTAATTTTTTCAGGAGCTCCTGCCCCATGGAGTGATGCTTGCCTTTGGGGGTGAAGCCACTGCCTCAAGGCTTCCATTGTCCATAAGTTGATAAACTAAGGCCTTAAAATCATTTACCTTGATAATCACTGCCTGTCTCTAAGCAAACTGATAGTATCTTCAAAAGATTCGATGCGCTGCTTTGATATCTTTTATGCCTCGCACTTGGACCATGAAGCTTTTCAGAGGCACCATGACGGACTAAATGAAGCCACTTTCACAGCAGTAGAAACCATTGTCCTATAGTATCCCCTTGTAAACATAACCAAAGCTTCCAACACCAATCAAGTGCGTTGAAGAAAAACCGTTAGTTGCTTTAGGAGTGTTCCATAAGAAATGCTATCCGAACATATTTACATTCAATCGCAACTTGAAACTGGTGCATTACTTTCTTCTTCACCCAACAAAGATATATTGAAAGCCAAAATAAGAGCCTATTCCAAGAATTCCAAAAGCTAATAGAAACAGACGAAGTGTATACATTATATTGGATCTTTTTGCGATAGGGAAAAGCTTTTTGTGATGCCCCAATCAGGAGCGCGTGAAATTCTATAATTTAGTAACTAGCCACAAAGCTCATTGCTTCCACAACAATGCAAAACACCAATTGCATTATTAAAGACTCTTCACAATGCGCAGCAGCTCTTCAAAATTATTGTTCCGATAAATCTACAGATAAAATTCAAGAGTTTTAGGAAACAAAACCCGCTCACGCAAGTTTGGAATCTAACCCGATAAATTGTTGCATGAAAGAAATCGAAAGAGTTAGTCTTCGCCGCTGCCTCCTAACAAATCTAATTGATTGAGGAATTCCGACCCCTTAGAAGAAGTTGCCCCCCATTGCTTCCTGCAGTGCATCTCAATGTGACAGTGCAACACGTAAATCCTAGTTGAGGATTTCACCCCTACCAACAAATTGTG
>JAGVVM010001931.1:0-18699 GCA_019149425.1 Psidium friedrichsthalianum
CCAAAAACAGGCTTTTGCCTGCGATGCAAGCAAGATCCTGATACAAAAGCTATACTGCGATGCTGAAGATCCAAAGATCAGTGCCATCTAATATCCATTATAGCCATAGAATAGCTTTCCTCACTAAGCGACTCATAAAATATACTTGCTCGGCCAAGCATATCTTACGACGTCATCCAGCCGGGAAAACCTATGGAGAAGCCCCTCAAGACATTGACGTCCTCAATCATAATTGTAAGATGCGTAAGCCACAATACTATGCCGCCCTTCTTTTAGTTTCTCCAGGTGCCTCCGCCCAATTCATAGATCCCAGCAACTTCACACCTCATTATCTACGCCCAACAGATGGCTCATCAAGCAAAACTAACAAAATAGAAAATGCGGACTTTTTTTGCCCCCCCCCCCGTCATAGCGAGCACAGCCTGGCAGCTGCACCCTAACTTCCTTACGACCCATCTGAAAGCCTATCTCGTCCTTCTCTCTTTTGCCCAATCTTACCAAGCCCATCAAGCTCCAGGCCGCCAGAGACTATTCCTTGCTTACCTTCAGCAATTTCAAATACCACGAACATTGTCAAGGACCCAGTGAATTTCTCTTTTTATAGCAGTCTTGAGCGGAAGCCAATTGAGCTGACAAACTTGTATTGCGTGGGAAAATGCCCCAGATATCGTGTGACATCGTGGCCATCCAGAGGCATACTGACCAGACAGAAGGACCCGAAGAAAAAACCTGCCCTATACCTACTGACAGGATATGTGGATTTTACGACGGAGCCGTCTGGTTCAGACGCCACAAGCGCCACGAAAAAGAGAGACATACAAGCACGGGCTCATAAAATACAAAAAAGACTCCCCTTTTTTTTTTGTGGGCGAAAAACATCAAAACCTCCCACCATCAATGAAGAGAGCATGTTAACATGACGCGCAAGATCTGATTGCCGCATTTCTCATGCCAAGAAACATTGTCCCCCCAAGAAGGAGCCCGAGGCAATGGAGCGTAAACTTCAGGCAGGGTCATTGCAGCGATACGGGGACGGCAAATAAAGGCCCGTTGGCCAAATTTCAGCAGAAGAATGAAGCAACAGCCTAAATCTTTATTCAAACAAGCACTTAAGCCCATGCAAGGCTGCTTAAGTGACTACCGACAAGACACAGCATTCTCGTGAAGCATAGTCACAGCTGCACAGTCCAATGCATCCAAAAACATGCACACCAAAGAATCAGCTAACCAAGTAAACCAATGCCCATGACAATACTACGAAGGACATACTAAAATTTTCGAATTCTGGGTCCATAACAAACCTTTACGTTGAAGGAAAGTTTTTTTTTTAAAGTACTCAATGCGGCTTTTTTTTACAAAAAAAGCATCGTGCCTATATGCAGATCAAAGGAGAAAATATACTTTGTCGCACTTCAAATAACAATCAAAATATCCTGAATGCATAAACAATCATGAGTGCAAAAGCAAAACATATACTACATGAGTTACAAATTGTATTGAAGCAAGCACAATACGCCCTATTGCACAGAATTTGAAATCAACGACTATTCGGATGTCATTATCACATGTCATGTAACAGATTATACGGAGCCCTATCCAAATGTACCACAACACCAAGACGCCGTCTACTTCGTTCAGGACAACTATACAGACGTAATAAAAAATAAAAAAATAAAAGCGCAGACCACCCAAGAGCCTATACTGAAGTATAACCAATGCCAGAAAAGCGCGCCTCTGCACAATATGACAAACAGCATGATGTGCCAGAATTACACAAAAATCGTCACCAGGAGCCATTAGGTCTCGGAAAGGCGGATTCGCAGAGACAGTTTTAACTATGATTCATCCAATCCCTGAGCACACGGGAAATAAGTTGCTATTTAACGCAAGAAAACGAAAGCTTCTGCCCCAGAGTACAGAAGCTATACCGACCAGAAGCTCTCCAAAGAAAATGACACGCAAATCAGTACATTAATTAGGATTGTCTTGCATTTTACCAATTTTCCTTTCCCCCCTTTTCCTTTTTCCCCCCCCCCCCCCCCCCACCTATCGCCTCGTCTACGCTGGAAAGAGAAAGCAGAGAAGATGGCGGCGTCAAAAAAATGAGAACGGCAGGTAATAGCCTTCAACTCGATGACGCCATTAACGAGCGCCAAAGTAATTAGTGAGCGAGAACTATGCCAACTGATGGAGCTATTTGAACATCAAGGGCTCGACGACGTCTGTGAGCTTAGCTGCCATTTGCCGAACGGCTTTTCTCAAAGCCCCACTCAGGCCTCTCCCCCCACAAGTTATAGTTTTTGTAAAAAAATTTCTAAACACCCTTACTGAAGTAAGCATACAAAAGGCTAAATAGCTCCGGCAGCTGGAAAGCCTTGAAGGCTACTTCGGGCCTTGCCCCAGCTATTCGGACATGCTGAGAGAAAGTAATGAATAATTTTAATTTTCAATGCTTTTTGTTTTTTATTTTTTTTGTTTTTTTATTGCCCTCATTCAGCTTCATAATTTTTTTTTTTTTAACATTACCTCGACTCTAGGCTTCTTCCTCCGCCCCCCCCATATATCTCCCCTAACTTGGCTCTCGCTGCTCAACGCCTCTTTCCTTAAAGATTACGCCAAGGCAGGCCTGCTGCACCACAAACGCCGGGTTGCCACAAGTGCCACCTACCACAGCCATCGAGGCCCCTCTCCAAGCCCTTTCTGCCATGACAACTAACCCCTCCTCTTGGAATGATCCCAATGCCCCCCCTCTCCCTTCTCTCCCCCCTAGCCCCTTGCACTCCATACTCCCTCACCCTCATCGGCCCTCCCCCCTCCATTTTTTTTCCCATCGCCCTGCGCAGATCCTCGATGCCGACCTATATTATCGCCCGACTAACTCCATCTTCCGCCAAACACTCGCCCCCACCTCTGTCTCACCTGCCCCTAACACATCATCACTTCTATCGTACCGCTCTGTCGCCTAGCGACGGACAGGTAGGGAGGATTAGGGAATAATACAAAAGAAAGCCCAAGAATCAAAAAAAGAAAAATTAAAAATCATAAAAAAATCATAAAAAATTAAATTATTTACCCCCCCATTAATATTTAAAACTTTGTATATTTAAAATTATTTCTTCTAAAACAAAAAATAGGCAATAAACCTTTGTCGCGATGGATTGAAATGACATAATACAAAGTTTAGCGATTGAATCGACATCCAGAGATTTTTGGTTGAATTAAGCATAATTACAAATAGACGTTAGGCTTTTTGAATAATTTTCTCTATGTGCTTTCCTGCAGACATATGTGATTATGCTCTCCTTTTAGTTGAAATATCACTTTCATGATGATGATTTTTAACTTATCAAATGTGTCCATATGCTAAGGACAAATTATTTTTATTTAATTTTTTTTTTTAACAACGAATTGCAATTAAACATAAATATTTGATCATCATCGAAAGACTTTTTGAATTATATGCCTTTCAACATACAAGTATTTTCCCAAAGTTACATTCCAAGGGCATTTTTCAAATACCAATTATCAAACAGTTTTTACATTCACCAAAAATTACATTAATCTAAAGGCCCCCTGCCCCCCCCCCCCCCCCCCCCCCCCCCCCCCCCCCCCCCGATTTTCATTCCCCCAAGCCGAATCTTAGATCACTTCGGGTATTCATTCAACAATTACTATTCGTTTCACTACCTGTAGTAGAGACATGGTACAAGAATAACTGATAATGTTCAATCCACCCACAAAATCCCAAACTGGCCTAGATCTTGCTAATAAATTTATCAGCAAACAATTTTTTGCCCATCAAAAACTCCAAATTGCGTACACACTGTGATAAATTTACCTAAAACTGGTATAGCTATTGAAAATCTTACCCTTCGTTAAATTCCGTTAAATTTAGTACCGTCAAATTATTTTTTAGAATTCGCGATGACACAGACAATTGTCGCCCCGGTATACAAAAAAAATAATATAATATGTTACTTCGTTTAGTTTTTAAAGAATTGTTTAAAACTGTTGTTTTGTTACAAGTGTCATCAAAATTTAAAATTTTTAGCGGTATTAACTCAAATTCAAAGGACAACTAGATCGGGGGGTTAAATTTGTCGCAACTAATTGGGGATTTTTGTTGGGGTAAAAAAATATAATTTGCTTGTAACATTATCACAAACCCCCCCCCCCCCCCCTCCACACCCCCCGATTGCCACGTCGACTATACCAGTTAGGATTTTCATAGTCCCAATAATTGAGATAATTTATTATAAATGATACCCTTGAAATTTTATATTTTAAAAAACATTTTGAAATTAATTGTTATAGTAGCCGGGGGGGGGGTAATCGGTTTTTTTTTGTTTCATTTTTTCATGATATTACCCTAAGCTTAAAAGTACCATTTCGCCCGCTGATAATGATCTATGTCTTACGCCCTCCAACCACAACTAAAGCTTTACTTATAGTTTCTTTTCTCCCAATAGAAATGTACATCTGCCCCCCTAGACTGTACTTCAAAATTGGTGTTGGGGCGTGATTCCATACCGCCTTCATGGACAAAAAGCGCATCAGATCCTGCTCCTAGTAAGAGGCGAGGCCTACTGACAGCCTATATCAGGGAAGGGCGACGGCCACCCTCAGAATGCCCTAGGCCTATTTATAGTTTTTATCGTGATAACCAATAATGACGGCGCGGAGGGATTTGAGAAGTAATATTCCAAGGCATCTTAAATAGTTGACAAGGTTAATTATACATTTCTGTTGAATGCATACTTTTACTAGTAGCAGTTTAGCGAGTCCTTTTTTTTTAAACCACCAAATAAAAAATCCCATATATATTTTTTTTCTCCCTGTAATTGGAAGTTGCAATGAAGACGTGCCCCCGTGCTATATTATAGCGAAAATCCTACCGCCCTGATATACCTTCGTTTATGCTGCGCAACTAAGATAATTTTTATAGATGTCTCCGATTTACTTCTTTCCCGTACCAACTCTTTTATTAATTTTTATTAATTATCTCGTTATGTCTAGTGTCGCTTTTAATTTTTTCAGACAAAAAGCAAATAGCCTTATGCTCCTAGCGGTTATAGTCCAGCATCTGAATTAAAAGATATAGGCCGCATTTAAGCCTAGGCCTCAAGCCTCATCAGAGACCAGACCCTCAGGGATGCCTTTTAAAAGATCATCGTGCTCAACGCGCCCCCCCTGTCAGCTCTGAACTGCGTCAAGCCTTTCGCGAGAGAGAACTCCGCTCAAATTTCATTATGAGGAGACCTACACTCATTCAGAAGTTAGCATGGCATTAAACAAGAAACATCACTTAATTGATCGTATGCGTGCTCATTTCACACCAGAGACAACTAACATGTTCTTAAGACAAGCAAAATGATCAAGTCATTAACTCTTCAGCAGAAATGACAGCAAAACTCTACCTATTCAACTAGTTCATAGGGACATGCTACCAAGAACACCACTCCTCTCTCCCCCCCCCCCCCCCCCTCCCCCCATGCTGAAGGACCAAAGAAGGAATTGTCATTTCCTATTTCAGAAGCTAACACCCAATTATACCAGATAACCAAATCTCGCATCCGGACAGGGAAATGCCCTACTCCCTCTCTCGAGGCCAAGAGACAGGCCCCAACATTTATCTGCGTTCAGCTTCTCCTAAAATTTAGACAACAAGAACATCGCGAGGCAATATGCTAATAATAAACTGTCAATCTCTCACTTACTACAAAATATCATTCTCTTCTCCCTTATCTTTCGCCAATCCTAAGCAACTCAAAGGCGAGCGAAAATGTATATAATCTCTTAATGTACAATACTGAACTATAGCAGAAAAGTGTATTATGGCCGACATCCATCTGCCCACGAATCATCACTCCCGTCTGTGCCCGAAGCCGACCATTTCTACTTCGATTTCATTTGCTGCAAGATAGCTTCATTGCCCTCCAGTGGCTCCGAGACTACACATTTTCGATGCCCCACCTCTAAGTCGGTTTCTTGCCTCAATACAACCATTGGCAGCTGCATCCAGCTCGCATATGGGCACCACAGGCATTGTACATGCCCCCGCAGTATCCTCGTAATCCTCAAGCAGTACAATTACATGCACCATCATTAGAGTTTTCACAGTTACATTTTCTGTATATACAACAAAAATGTATACGATGGCTGCATGTTTACAAGAGTACATAAATGGAGCACAGCTACCCTAGAAGCATGGAGAAGCCAATTTAGCGCTGCAAGGGATGCTATGACCTTCAGGGCTTATACACAAGAATCAGGCGAAGCAGAACTTTCCCCCAACAAGAAAGGCAGTACACATAAATATGCAGAATCTCTCTCTTAACAAATTTAATTACCAGTCCACCTCCTCTTGCGAGCTGGGCGCTCTTGTTTGATCTCTGGATCCACAGGAGTCTCGCCCTTGGTGGAGGGTAGTGCTTCACTCTCCATCTTCTTTATTGGCAAGGCTCCTTTTCACTGAATAGAAGCTTGAATCGCTCACTTCTCTTCTTCAACTTCTCCACTGTATCTAAATGACGATCATTTAACTGTTTTAGTTTTTCTTCTTTCTCTCCTCCACATCACCTGAATCTTTATCCTCAGTCCAAGAAATGGTGCTTGTCAACTTCCTCAGATGTCTTCACAGATTCAGGAAGTTTGCCGGCCTCAGAGGATACAATATGTTGTTGCTCCTTCCTACCTCTTTAAATCTCAGGAAGACGATGACTTGTTATTGATACTGTAATCCTCTCCGTATGGCTTGTCCACCGTTCCAACTTGGAGCGTCCTCTCTGGATTCTGATTGTTCATCCTCCGACGACATATCTTCCTTGTTTCTCTCGAAGAATGAAACTGTTGCATGGTTCCAGAATCAGCAGTTCTCTGCTCAGCCAAACCCTTAGAGCCCTAAATGAAGGAATGACAATCATGAAAACTAAGCTCGACTTGCTACCAGGGTCTGCTAATGATCACCAGTCGGGTGGAACAAGGAACAGAAGAAACAATTGCAGCTGAACTGATACCCAAATCTTTGCGACTTCTTACAGGTTACTATGAACTTTCGTCCATGATTATGAACATACTTAGAAGTAATCAAGCATCAATAGAAAGAGAGAATCATGCAGGATTTACAAGATACAATGACAAGCAGTATCCGAGTTTACCAGGAATAGGTCACAAACCCAATCTATATTCAAGGACTAATTACAATTGCAGGGAAACAATGTTCTGTCCCTAGTACCCAAAAGCATTTGGCAGTAATAGAACGCAGAAATTAATTATGACACTCAACAAGTTAACAAGTAACAAGACAACAAAAGGTGCATAACGACAATAAAAACAGAGTAGAAGAACAAAAAGAAGCAATGGATAACTTTCTTCCATATGAAATTCGTCTAGAATATGAGTTCAACAATATAATTTCATGTTTCCTTCATTTTATCTTCTTCCGAACTAGTGGATACATGAAGTGACACCATATATTATATCAAGCGGACTGTCTCTTGAAACTATATCCTCTTTACTTTATGAGGTACTGAGCACAGGCTGAATAGCATTTGATTATGTAGGTGACAATTTTCATTTCTCGGGAATAAATTTCCAATAGAGAGGAAGGAAAGGAATAAGAAGACAATATAGAAGGAAAAAGGAAAGAACAGCAGAAAAAGGATTGATGGAAAATTCAAAAAAGGGTCCCCTCCCACCCCCAAAAAAAAAAAAATCTTTTCCTGCTCATCCTCTGAACAGAAAGGTATATTGGGTGCATATGTATGCATGTAAATATATATGTATATACATCATCTTTTTATACACAAACATGCTTAAATAGCTGCGGGAACCAGGAACAGAAGCAGCACCCATTCCCAAAGACAAAGAAAAGGAAGATGGTGACCAAGAAAAAGACTACAGAAAAGATGAGAAAACGTCTGAAAGACATCATTGACTTTCCAGGAACCATCTCCCTCTTCATAGAATCTACCCATGATGCATTCATTGAGTGCTACTCAAGCTCATGCAGACCCTAAGTAACAGCTAAGAGTCAGGCGGAATGGGGTTATGTGATGGGTCTGAGGTTCAAAACTCCATACCAGCAGAGCCACCAACAACATTAGTGAAAACTGACAAGAACCAGTATCATTTAGTAGTTATTAGGCATAAAAGTCATCCTTGATGTTTGAGATTGTACAATCTCCAATCTGAGTTAGACTGTCTAGAATCTAGAACATACCATTTGACTAACATGATCGTCCTGATTTCTCCTGGAAGTATGGTGATCACCTCCCTCAGATTCCTTGTTCTTCCTATGGCTGTGTTTTTCTCATGCAATCTTTGATTATCTGAAACACTGGCAGGTTTATCATGGCGAGCGCTTGATTTCTCAAATCTAGATCTTTTTTCTTCATTCTTGATCTGATTACCACGCGCATGGACCTCCTCATGACCACGATACTGCAAGACACTTTCATCTTCTTGATGTTCCCTCCTCTTAGCATGTTCATTCTGTCGAGCTGCGTCCTTAAACTGGTAATCTCTACCCGGAGCTCTATGATCATCCTTCCGCCTATCTTGGCCAGCCCATGCTTTCTCCTCTCCTCCACGTCCACCCCTTACAGCAGCCCTTTCTTCTTCTCTTTCCCTTTTAAAGCGATTTTCTTCACGACCTTGCTTGGCTTTATGCCATTCTTCTCTATCCCTCTGCTTCTCAATCTTATCCCTCTGTGACCAGCTCTCATCCTTGTGTCTAGAAGAGTGGTGGTCATCCATACTATCTCTAACTCTAGACTGGTCCTCTCTCTGCCTCTGATCATTAATGTCATCCCTGCCTCGCTTTCGACGACCAGAACTCTCTCTTGATCACGCGGGATTTCTTCTTTGTCAATGTGGTCTCGCTCTCGCAGAAAATGTTCATCTGCCTTTTTCCTCTTACTACGGTGTTCATCTGCAAGTTCATATCTGCTCCTTAAAGAATCATCTCTTTCCCTCCCTCGTAAAGCTACTTCCTTGTCATTGCTACCTTTGTACATGCCATTGTCCAGCTGTTTTTGGATGAGTGATATTCCTCTCTGTCGTTCCTCTCAGTTTCTCGACCCCTGCTTCTGTGTCTGGAGCCTATTTCATCACTACGTTCCCTCTTCCTTGAATCTTCAAGTCTGAGCCTTCTGGAACTAGGTTCATCATCTCTCAGTCTCCTTGCTCCAACAGAGTACTCCCTCTCCTTTCGCCTGTCAAAATTATCAGACTTCACGGGCAAATTATGAACCAAACTAGGATCCCTATCTCTACTAGGATCCACTTTATCTTTTACAACTGTTCGGCTTCTTTCCATTTCTTGTCTCCTATCATGATCTTTTCTTCGAAACTTTTGTTCATTTTCATCAAGGTGACTCCTCGAACCTCCCATATGAGTGGGACGACCAACTTGCGCAACTTCCTCCTCCGTACCATCACGCCACTTCTGACTATCTCTGCTGCTTCCTGATCTTGCTTTGCTGTTTTCACTACTTCTTGCAGCTCTACAATCCTCCCCCTCATCAAATTCATTGAGAGCAACTTGCTCACCCCTAGAATTAAACTTGTCTTTCATTCTAGGATTAAGCAACTTTTCACCAGCCTTGCTTGCATCTGAAGATACTTCATTTCTCTCCAGCTCAGAGCTTGTGTCACCAGGCAAAGACTTACCAGCCAGTGTATCTTTGTGATCCATGCTGGACACATGAAGAGCTTCTTCACTCTCCACACTATCAACCATCTGTGCCCCCTGACTTTCGATACCCATTTTATCCTCTGCACTTTGATTAGGAGACACATTTGGGGACTGGTCACGTGCTCTACCTTCCACATGCCTGTATTTTCAAACAAAGAAATATTTGTACATATAAATTGTGTGATAACTGCTGTTACAATCATTCAGTGTAAGAACAATAGAATCTTTCACCAAACAGCAAAAAGTTAATAGAGAAACTGGCAAAAGGTTACAGAGACACAGGCATACTTCACATACATAAACTTGTGTCCACACAACTGTCTATGCTCATTATTAAAAGCATATGCCTAGAGTGTGGTTAATCACATGAGGTATTCTTATTTTCTGATTTTCATGCTCAGTGAAAATTGGGGCCACGTATGGATTCACTTCTACTTATAATCCAAATAGCACGGGGCATGTACTTTGACTCTTTTTTAATACCAAATACCTCAAGCTTTCACAATATACAACCATCAACACGTAAATTCACGTACTTTTTTTAATTTTTTTAAATTTGAACAATATTTTTGTTTTTCATGGGAAAGTTAAAAGTTGCCTTTCGCTTTTGACCCGTCAAAAACAAACAAGCCTTAGAAATTAATAAGCCCCTATGATGGTCTATTCGCAAAGACACAAGGCCCAAGGTTCAAATCTCACCTTCCGCCTCCTCCTCCTATCGCCTAAAAGAGGAGTAGTAAGCTATAATACTTAAGAAAAACAAGCCACCAAAACCCCAGACTATGCCCACTATGACACATTTGTCCTAAACTTTATTTGCGACCCCAAAAATCTCAAACTTGTATCTGCGTGACACGTTTACCCTCCGTCAAAGTTCCGTCAATGAACAAAGTTAAAAATCTGCCTACATGAACGCCCGGTGTTGACATGGCTCGCGCATGGCTTAAGTGAAATAAAAACGAAGTTTTTACTGAAAAATCATCTGACGGAACCATAACGGAGGGCAAATATGTCACAAGTACAAGTTTGGGGTTTATCATATCACAAGAATGAGTTTAGGTTGAACGTAACACAGTGAGCATGGTTGGGGTTTTTATGTCACAAAAAAAAAAAGGTCAGGATAAACATGTCACAATAGGCATATTTCAAAAAATGTTTTTTTTACTCTTTCCCTATATTTGAACATATGTAATTTAATCCTATTTGAGCCTGCCCAGTTCGTTGCCTCCATGATCCAAATTGAAATGAAATCCCAATGTTGATTTGGGCCCAACTATTTATTCTTCCACAGTCCAAAATTCAACTAAATTGAAATTTTTTGTCTCAGTTAATTGGGTTAAGTTTATCAGTTCACCAGTTTCATTTGGCATATAATAGTAACGGAGGTCATTTAATATTCTTATCCTTGATTATCAGAAAAGATTTATACCGCTCGTTATGAGTGATAGCAGCCTTCCTACTGGGATATCCAGAAGTCTGTTCCCTAGAAGATGGATGATGTTGAACTGATCCTTCGCGATGTAAGGGTGAACTTTCTCCTTCAGGAAGTTCATCCTGACCAGATTCAACGAATTCAGCTTTTTCGAGCACCTCTCTATTTTGGTCGCTATAAGTTTCAGAGTTACGGTCACAATATTCAGCTTCTTCACGAGCAAGGCCGTCCTCTGCTTTTTCTGCTCCTCTAAGATCCTCACTTGTAGGATCATTATTATCCACTCTGTCCGCGACCCCATTTTCAGTAGAGGAATCCTCGTCAACAGAATCCTGGCAGACAATCTGTATATCCAAATTCATAAAGAACACATAAGAAATATGAGGACCACGTATGAGCAACATCGACATAAAACCTCACCAGTAGATAATTTTACCTCAATAATTGCATCAGAATCACGAATACGTGGGGGTCGGGTATCTATGGACGGAAGGCGTTCACCGTAACCACTTTCAACCTGAATCGCTCGCCCAGTTGGCTGGATGAGAAATAAGTAAGTTAAGTTCAAGAGCATGGTCTTTATGTAGTGGTGATGACAGCATCAACAGGGAATTCAAGAATTCATTATATTTGATTCAAATAAGGACATTGACTACCTCCTCAATGATGAAAGCTAATTTCACCTGAGGATATCCAGCAACAAACATATTGCAGAATGAAATAGGACAAAAGAGGGTGCTAACCCATCTATAGAAAGAGCTCAAGAACCAAGAAAAGAGCCCTGTTACAAGACAAAGAGTCTACAAGGAAGGATAGTTGTCAAGGATATGAAGGATAGCTGATAGCTCATTAGTTAAATTCAATGTCTCCAAGCACTAAGGCTCCATGCATTAGGATATCTATTTACTTCCAATCATGACTGCTCCGATAGAATAAGGCCTCAATCAAGAAAAGGACTCTACGACTCTACATTTCTGTTGTATATGCTCAGTAAACAAATGCCCCGTCGATGAAAGTGAGACATTGGAGATGCAACAGGTAAAAAACAAAAGGTCTATTGAGGTAGTGGGATCTCCAAACTAGACTCTGCTGATTTCTGAAGTACAATGGAAATCAAGATCAAGAGTTCTCATGACTCCTGGAGCACGAAAATTCAGCAATAAGATGACGACCTAAAAGAATGCAAGCTTAAGAATAAGTTCAAAAGCAGAGACATACTAACGGTGGCCGCACATGAGCAGATGGTTTCATATCTCTTTGTCCAGCGTCCAACTTCCCATTAGACATATTTTCAGCTGTAATATCATGAATTCCTGATGCAGCTGCTAGTTCTGGAGGCAAATCGGGATCAAACTCCTAAAAAAGTAAAGAGCAAAGTATATGAAGATCCATATTCCATATACATTTGAACTATGTGTATACAAGGCAGATCATTGCGATGAAATTTTTTTAAAAGGTTCCATTTGCAAAATAACCCAGTAAGAAGATTTACAAATCCTGCATTACCTGCTTTTTTCGACCGCTCTCATAAACATGAATTTTGCTTTGCATGGTAGATTCAAGTCGCAGAGTCTCCTGCATAATATTTAACTAGAGTCATAAATCCATTCATCTACTAACAACTGATTCAAGGTTCATATTTACCAGCTGCTTGCAATATTCCTTCCAGCTCTCCTCGTTCAGACCAAAGTTGAAAAAGTCTGTACCATCAACAGCAGGGTACCTCCATGGTTTTTCCTCGAAACTATCAATATCGACCTCAAAAATAGTCCTGAAATTGTTCACAGGATTGCAAAGATCTTTATGAGTTCAATAAGAATTCAAGCAATCTTGCCATACAGGAAACACAAGTTTGTCTTCTATAGTCATAAATCTTGAAAGGAATATATCCAGCAAAAAAGTCCTTTTGCCCACAGAACAGGAAAACAAAATGTGTGAATTGCGACGATTGACACACTAGTAGCGCTTTTGCTTTATCAATGATGCATGTAATGCACAGGCACTAAGCAAAGAATCAAAGGAAAGCAGAAGTTGGTACGCACAAAATTCAAGCACCTATTATCAAATGAGGGATCTCCATAAAAGCAAGAACCAATTAGGAATCACCATTAGGGAATGAAAAGGTGAAGAAAACTGTTACAGGACTTATTATTCTAGTTCTCTAACAAGCATGTTGATAGAGGTGGAACACATCACAGATCGAAGACTGCACAATCAAAGAGCAAACATTTCGAAAAAAAAATAAAAAAATTCTACCTCCCTTACAAAAACTACTGCAAAATATAATATATTACCATGCGATACATCCACTAACAGCTTTAACCGTCATAGGTAACATAATATGAAAATTAAAAAGGAATGAGAAGAGAATAGCAACAACATAAAGCCTGTCTAATAGCTACTAGAATCAATTACAGTGTCGATACTGGAGAAGAGAGATTACTTGTGTGATGGAAGTGAAAATTCCAGTCCACCCCCATAACCTCGTCCAGAACCCCAGGGAGTCATTCCTTGGTGATAATTTTTCTGCAAAGACGAAGCACTTTTCATTCCCGAAAGTCGCCAGTCACCTCTACCACGACCAGCTAAAGGGCCCATGTTGACAGGTGGACGAACTTGACCTGGTGCTCCAATTGGAGCAGTAACAGTTGATCCAGGCATAGGTGAAGCACCAGGTCTTACATACTACAAGTACAAAGAAACGGAGAAGAAGGTCAATGAACAAGCACCAAACCCCAAGAAAAGGGGGCACGCGAATGAAAGACTTTAAGTAACACTCTCCCAGAGAGCACAAAAGGCCAAGAAACCATAGAACAGCAATACTGATATGGCGCAATATAATTGACCAACATAAAAGCAAACTGCTATATATCAACATCATGCTGGAAGAACCATAAAAACCATTAAAATGACACATATAATTTGTCAGAATGGTTATTCTCCAATTAGGTTAACAAGGCAAGACATCATATGAAGTTCATCAGGCCAGCATGAAATTCAACCTTGTGTAGAATAGAAGGAAGAAGGAAAAGTAGTAAATGGCTGAATTCCATAATCCAGCACACAGCCATGTTATGTCAACCATGAAAAAAGACAAGTCTGACAAAGATGACAAACAGGTTCAACCACCTCAAAGACAGATGTAACGGCAACCATTTACTATTTCCATGAGCCATGTTGTTCATAGAACCTCTAATGTGAACAGTATTTTCACTTGAAGATGAATTATTAGTCCTTGCTAGTTGGACAGGAGGCCAGCCATCCTAGCATCCAGATTGTTATTGTGGAGAAGAAACAGCTTCCCATAACGCTCGAATTAAAGCAAACGAATGGAAAAAAGAAAAAACAAATTTATGTCCAACTAAAAATCTGCAGGAATCTATTTTTGAAACATTTACAGGACAATGTATTATCATTATGTTTCTGATGGCAATTAGGACTGAACCACATTGAATCTAACAATGCCCAGCAGAACAATCGCCCAAGAAGCTAAATGCATAATGTGATACATGGTCTACTGGATTATAGGGACCTTAAGTTTTCAATCAAGACTTAGTAAATTAACCAGAACCTCTCATGCAACATGGATGACATGCTATTACCTTTTAGAGTTCCCAACTTTCACCCAATAACTTGTATCATTTCTAGCAAATAAATGATGAAATTTTTCTCGGTGATGCCTAATATCTACTGGAAAGTGGCTTCCAAGACTTTTTTATCTAGACCTCACTGCATATTTGTCAGTGGAAGAGAAAGGTTACCAAGAAAGAAGGCCATAAAGGTTACAGAGATCAAGTTGTCCAGCCATGAAAGCTTGAAAGCATTCTTGATACTACATTTTCAGGTACAAGGTATGGTGCTTAAGGCTCTTACCCCATGCACAAGTTTTTAGCCTAGATGACACCTAGCATTAGAATTTTGCATCATCTTTTCATCTTCTTATCCTAGAACCCAAAATCAGGATATGGCAGTTTCCAAGCACTAATTGTTAGATCCAGGAAGAGAATTAATGATCCTACTTGAGCATGCTAAATAATCTGAAAATTCTTGGTATACTTGCAGGTACCACGCAAGGATGGTAATGACAACAGCAGAACATTACTAGCGTCTTTGCTGAAAATAGTCTCATCCACGACAGGTTCCAGATTAATTAAAAAACTTCTGTGTCTAATGTATAAAGCCTGAGGTAGGCTGCTTGAGAAGGAATTTCCAATGACCGAGCTTCTTTAGTTAACTTTTAGAAACTATTGCTTATTCAGAAACAAGTCACTGTAGCTTCATCACCAGTTTCATACTGATCTAGATGTAATATAACAACTACCTCAAAGCTTCTTTCTTTCAGATTTAAAGTGGGCAGCAAGAAAATCGGGCAAAGAGAAAGGTCCACGTCATTGAATGTTTCACGTTTCAAGAAAGGAAAACTTTTGGCGTTGATGCCAGACAAATCATTTTGATGATCTCACGGCAACCGTCTCCATTATCCTTTGGAACCACAAGCCGCATTTTGCGAGCACTTCAAAGGGTCCCCAGGCACTCAACCGCCGCAGCTAGCTGCTTTCGCACATTTGTTCTTAAACAACGTCAAATGTTGCCAAAGAAGAAAAGAAACAACTAGCATACATAGGTAGAAATTAAAATCCACGCAAAGAAAGAAAATTCCAATTTCATTACCTGAATAGAGCACTATTTGCAGTTCGTAGCAGATACAAAAGTAGAAACTGCATGAAATTCTGACAGAGGGGTTCAACACAAACACAAACCCCCATGTACAATTACAGCATAGACTTCCACATGTAACACCACTGACCTTAAACTGAGAATGAAATGGGTGATAACCCAGATTGCTGTACCCAATTTTGGGCGCCACGCCCACTCCTCCATTCGTCTTCGCTAGCTCACTGCTGCTGCCACCTTCCTTCCTCTCTCCATCAGGCCCTGCCTCAGCCGTATCTTCGCCCCATTCCTGCTCGACCAGCGGCTGGTTCGTGTCTCCATCGGTCACGATCACGAGCGGATCCCCATCTTCATCGTCATCGTCCTCCCCACCAGCATCGCCAATGGTTCCCATGGGACCTTGATGAGCCGTGTTATCGTTCAACAATATCTGCAGATCATCCTCGCTGTCACTGTCCCAATCATCGCCCCCGTTGCCATCCCGAGCTCCACTCAGCTCCCGCGGCCCCGACAGCCCGGGAATCACCGGGTCCATCCCATGCTCGTTGTTCTCCTCGATATCGAACTTGACGTCCGCATCCATCAAATCCAATTCCCTGCTCTCATTCCCACCTCCCGCTCCTCTCTGGGCATCCAATTTCTCGCCCGGGGGGTACAAAACCCTAGCCGGCAAATCCAAATCGCCACTTCCAGCTGATTCATTCTTGACGGAATTGAGGCTGAGAGATAGGGATTTATTAGGGGGAGGAGGATCGTCGCGACGCTGAGCTCCGGAAAGGTTCGCATCATCGTCCTCGGCGTCATCGTCCGCGCCAGCAGGGTCGGAGGTTTTAAGGTTGAGATCGAGGGGGCGGCGATGAGGAACGGGTTCAGGGAAGGTCTGGGGAGGCTGCGAGGCGGCGGAGGAGGAGGATGTGAAGGGCTTGAGGACGTCGGTGTAGAGATCTCCGAACTCGTCGTCGTCCTCCATCGGAGGAGAGGGGGAAGAGGAAGGAGGAGGAGAGGGTTTTGACGTCTGTGAGAGAGATAGAGAGAGAGAGAGAGTGAGGGTGGCTTTAGGTAGAAATCTATGTGTCTTTGCGTTTGTGTGCGGGTTTATATAGTATTTCATCAGTTCTGTGTTGTGTTTTTTTCCTACTTTCTGTTCCATATCGAAAATGTCGACACAAGGAATCTACAAATTTTTATGTCCTCGTAACAATAGGTTCCGTTTTTTTCGTGAAAAATGCGTTATTTTCAAAAGATATGCTCGAAAGCCATCTTTCGATATTTGGTTGAAATTTCGAAAATGAATTATGAAAAATATTTTTGATTATTTGATAAGAAATGTTTACTTTTGCTTTTCAAAAGAGACTTGCGCTATTTATGCGATATGAGAAATACATATGCTATGTCCAACTATTTTTCAAAGACCCGAGAGGCTCTAGTGTACAAGATTGGGCCCCGACCACAAGGGACTTAGCCCCGATTGCCGGGATTCCCAAGCCCATGCGCTAGGGTCCTGATCGTAGAAGTTAAAGGTTTCGCGAACCCAGCCACTAGGAACCCGAGCACGGGGGTTGGACCTCGAGCTTCTGCCACAAATGGGTGGGAGCTTGGTACCCTGACGACCTAATGTACAAGCATGCGATAATTGCTTTTGAGACCCAGGCATATCCGACCACAAAACTATATTAATAGCCTAACTAAATATTTTTCAATAAAAAAAAGGTTAATATCATGAAAAATCTTCAATCGATACACTAAGGATACAATTTACCCCAAATTACGAAAAATCCCAAGCTAATATACATGTGACAAGTTTACCCTCTGCTAGTTTCCGTTAATTTTTACTGTCAAATTACTAATCAAGATAACACGTGGCAATTTACAAGTGTACTAGTTTAATATTTTTATTTCTTGTTTGTCACAAGTACACCAACTTGATTTGGCATTAACCCGATTTAACGAAAATTAAGGGAGAATAAATCCGTCACTAGTGTACCAGTTTGGGTTTTTGACTGCCAATAAATTAGCTTATGGTAAATTTGTCATAAGTATATCACCTTATGATTTTTTATTGTCGAAATTAGTTTATGGTAAATTTGCAATAAGTATACCAATTAAAAAATTTTCATGATATTAATCCATAAGAAAAATATGGTCATTTTGAAATTTATTTTAAAAAATATAGATTTATGGTTTTGAATTTCGAACAAATCGGACAGAGCATGGTTATTATTTCTAACTTTGTATGGGCTAAATAACGTATTGGCCAAAACAAAAGCATAGCTCTCTACAAAAATCCAATCTTGTGAATCAAAACTCTGTTCATTTAGTCTTTAGAGCCTGCATGGTAACCATGCTGGTCCAAAAAAGTGATTCTGATTAAAATGATTTTTTTTATTCTTCTCTGGATGAGTTTTAGACAATCAAAACGCGTTTGGTAACTGTATAAAACTTATATTCCTGGAACAGAAATGGTTTGGTAACTGCACAAAATTTATATTCATAGGAACAATTGTTCTTCCCAAATTTTATAATTTAAGTCAAATAATTACGTAGTTACTTTGTGAAATTTCATCCTATATTTTGAATTAATCGAAGATTAATTCATATTGATTCACTTATATACATATTGCATATTGAAATGTAAAAATAAATTTCAAGAATCATCACGAGTCATTTTTGCCATTTATTGTGGAGTTTTATTGAACTCTTTTGAGCGAACAAACAATCGACATAAACGATACCTTCATTTTTTTTAAGGAAAATGCACCGCTCTACCCTACATTAGTGTGCATTTTTTATTCATCTCGATCTTGATCCATCCAAAACTTAAGAACGGAAGCTTGCTAAAACTAATTTAGTGTAAAGTATATAAATCTGGGCAAATTACAACCAAAGAAATCAAGTT
>JAGVVM010001932.1:0-15601 GCA_019149425.1 Psidium friedrichsthalianum
AGGAATCCTTTTACAAGTAGAAAGTCCTGCATTCAGTGGCTCAAGAGGGTGACTTAAATAACTAAGTACTTCCACCACAGTTGTTAACAAGAGGCATCTTGCATAGGATCCTCTTGTTGTGTATAGCTCTAGTCACCTCTTGATCGATCTAGCTTTGGTCCAAGCATCCATATTGTCTCCTGCTTTAAGATTGCTTACTCCCATAACCTACCACCCCCACGGCTTCTAATTAAGCCCATGGTCAGTTAATGAGCACGCCTCCGGACCCTATTCATGTTCAGTTTCTAATCTTGCCTATTTCCATTATTGGTTCATAATACATTGTTCTCTCTAATCATCGGCTAGGCTCTAGTCCTATATGGATTCAATGTTGATTTTTAAGCCACTTAGGATACTATTGGTCTGTTCTATGATTCATGCTGTCAATGACTCATTTGACTCTAGCTCTTTGCTTTCAGAGACTAATGCCTACCATCCTCTCTTTGGTGCCGAAAGTCCCTAACACCACTTCCATTAGGTGCTTTAGGCCTATTGCATGCTACAATACTATTTACAAATGTATTATGAAGATCATGGCTAACAGACTTGCCTAAGTTCTCCCCCCACCCATCAGTCCACCCCAAAATTCATTTGTGAAAGCCATTGTATTAGTGACAACATCCTCTTGCTCAAGAGCTTTCTTGTGGGTTTCATCATGAGCCTTTATTTGCCCAAATGTGCCATTAAGATAGACTTCCATAAGGCCTATGATACACATCGATTGGGTGTTCTTGGAATTGGCCCTAACGAATCTTTGGATTCCCCCTGTTCGTTCACCGAGCGCATAATGACCCGCTGTTAGAATTCCAAAGTCCTCTATTTCTATTAATGGAGAACTCCACGGGTTCTTCTCTAGTGGGTAAAGCATCCAACAAGGTGATCCTATTTCTCCATATCTATTCACCCTTGGGAGGAGATATTCACATGCATTCTAATATGCAGACTCGTATGTCGGGTTAAAAATTCTCCTGAAAATGCCAAAACAACATATCTCTTACTTATTCTTTGCTGACAATTTTCTCCTCTTTGCTGAGGCTTCTTCGGCCTCCATCAATCTGTTGAAGGTTGACCTAGACAAATTCTCCAATTGGTTTAGTCTTAGGCCTAACCTAACTAAGAGTGAGATTTTCTTTTTGGGTGGCTTAGAAGTACTTGAGGCCCAGTTCCTCTCTGCTCTTGGGTTCCAAGAAGGTATTTTTTCCATTTTGATATCTTGGTGTTCTCATTATTGCATCAAGACTTGGCAAGGTAATGTGTGATTCCTTGGTGAACTCTATTACTGCTAGAGCCCGCTCCTAAACTCATCGGTTCTTTCTTTTGCTAGTGCTTGCAGCTTATCAAATCAGTCCTTCATGCTATCCACATTTTTTGGGCAAGTGTCTTCACCCTTCCAAAATTTATGGTTTCTCGCATTAAGCAGATCCTCAGGCAATTTCTCTGGAAAGGCCCGATCTAGTGCTGGTGGTGCTAAAGTTGCTTGGGTAGATGTTTGCCTCCCTAAGAAAGAAGGCGGTCTGGGCATCCGTAGACTTCTCGATTGCAACTGAGTGGCTATGCTCAAGCACATATGGATCTCTCTTTACTGACAATGAGTCTTTGTGGTGCAAATGGATTCATTCTAACTTTCTGAAAAAATAAGAAGTTCTAGACCACCTCGAAATTGACTTGTTGTTCATGGGTTTGGAAGAAAATTTGGACCTCTATTTAGATTTTCAGCACCTTTTTCATTGGCGGGTGCAGCGGTTATACCATCTCCTTTTGGTTCGATTCCTAGTACTAGAGAGGGCCTCTCTAGAAGCTTTTCTCTGATAGAGACATCTATCATTCTGGTATCTCTTGAAAGGCCATGGTATTCGAGTTTCTCTCCACAACTACCCAATCGTCCATGTAACAATGACCATTGCCTCTTGGTCTGAGCCCCTCCCTAATATTGCTCTCGAGAATAATAATCGTTTCCTGTGGAATGGTAATCCTTCTGGAGTCTTCTCTATTGTTTCTACATGGGACCTTATCCATTGTAGAGGGCAGGTTGTGCCTTGCATTCCTTTATCTGGATCAGGTTATCGCTCCTTGGCATTCCTTTCACTCTCAATAGGGTGCTAACCTAGATTTTATTGTTGAACTATCGTAGAATCTCAATGGTACATGTGTATTTTTGTGGCTACCGCCTTGACTTTATAAACCACTTCTTCTCTGGGTATCGTACTACTGGTACCCTTGCTCTCTTCTGGGTTGCCAAATGCTTGGCTGGTAGAATAGTTGGTGGCGGACAACTTTCATTGGGCTATATAGCACTTCAGAGGACATAACTTTTACTAGGCTATCTCTCAGTTTTCCTTCAGCGCCATTTGATCTGGATTGAAAGAATCACATCCATTTTTGGAACCATACCCTTTTTCATGCCTTCGATGAAGAATCCCCTCGAGAAGGTTGTTTGTGACAAGGCCTTGACTTTTAAATATGTCATGAAATCCTTAGAAATCGCACGATGCAAGGAAGTTGGGGCATTTCTCTGTCCTATTTTTTTTTATTATTATTAATATCGAATCTTGTTTGATCTTCTCTATCTTTAACCTCTGGCCGTTTGTTTGGCCTCTTCCCACCTTGTGATTATTAGAATCATTTCGTCAAATTAGTTATCGGTTGGAACCAATATGCTCTGAAAATGTATTGAATTATTTTCAAAAGTTAAATTTACCGAGTTGAGATTCCTCAATATTCGATAGCTTTTACTAATAATTACATTGTAGGATTGCCAACCGGTTGATCACGTAAGAATTGTCCACTTTATCCTCGACCAAATCTTTCGGCCCTAGAATATGTCCACCACGAAATTCATTCTTTTCAATGAGGATGTGTGACTACATATCATCGAAGGAAAGGATTGTAGGGTTGTTGGTGACCATTGTGATAAAGGGATGATACTCAGATGGGAGCCATTGAGGGCTTAAATCTCCAAGTCCTTATCAGAGATGGAGCAATTAATTGCAGTGATAGAGTCCGCAATTGACTTTAGATGTCAAAGATAGTCAGACTTTGATTGATCAACTTTCTTAATGCAATGTAAAAATCAAGTTTTAGTCCAATTTTCTTGGCCATGTGCGATTAGTAAACTATTGTCCTGGAGGGAGCCAAATCTCTTGAGACATCCGAAGGTCTTGAAATTCATAGGAAAATTTCAATTGTGAGGGTCAAATTAATCAAAATACGAATGCATTGATCTATCTTGATCCAGATGTAATAGGAGGTATTAACCACCACAGTGCTATTTTGATCATTGATAAGCTCTAGTGAGCATGGAAAGGACCCATCCATAGAGTTCAGCAGATCGTTAAGTATTAGAATCGGTTCAACTGAGATTTCCATAGAAGATACTTGTATGCATCAAGTTTGATGGAGACAATACATGTGATGTTGGGAAGAACCACAGGCGGCGAGGTTAATTGCGGGGTTGTAATTTGAGCAGCAGTAGGAGTAAGAGCAATAGAGAAGAGCGAAGAAGATGTGAAAGTAGGCATAGTGTTGTTGAGAGGTGACGGGAAATTAGGACTAATTGAAAGAGAAAAATGATGGAAAAAGAGTGGTGGAGAAGAAGAAAGATTTGGAGATTTTTTGGATATTGTTGAGGAAGCAATTGAGCAAAAGAAGTGTTGATCTAGGGCAGAGAATTTGTTGTGTTTTCCTACTTTGATATAATGTTGATGTCTAGGGTCATAGAGAATAATAACAAAGTGTTTATGGTGGCTCAATCCCAATTAGAATTGTATGATATGTATTTATAAGAGTAACTAATTACAGTCAGGGTATAGATAGAAACACAATCATACAATGACCACATAAGACATAAATTACACATTAATATGCAGTCGGTGCTCAATCATTGGAGAAGTCCTACATGTTTGGTCCAACAATAACAATTGTGGTGCTTTTGATTATTGAGTTTATCATTGTTCTTTTGGCGAAATAGGGATTGCAAGCAAAAAGACACAAAAAGTGCTAAAATTTGTGTATAGAGCTCACTTTTGATGCCAAAATTTTTTGCCGGCTTATTTAGTGCCAATAGGTGAAAAACGATTACTTACGTGCCAACGGCGAGAGATCCAGCCAAAAATATATGTGGTATTTATAATTAAAAAATTTTATTGTCACATCATTTATAATTAAAAATCAGTTCATGTGGCAATTTTTTTAAAAAAATTCAATCTCAAACTAGAAAATAAACTAAAAAATTTTAGAAAAAAAAGAATGGCGGTTGCAATGGGCGAGTGCTGTGCAAGCTCTCACTGTTGCAACTCTTCCAAACCTTTTATTTATTTATTTTTATTTTTTAAGCTTATTTTTTAATTTTATTAACTTTTTAATATTTTTTAACTTTAACCTTTTTTTTTTGCTAACTGGGATCCTCTGGCGAGCCACATAGCATAGGTCATTAAAAAAATAATCACATAAGATTTCCAATAAAGCTTACCAGAGTTGCACTCAAATAATTTTTTAAGAAAATGAATGAAGTAATCCAAAAAAAAATTTGAACCCTAAAGTGAGCGCCTTACACAAACTTTGATGCTTCTAGTGCCCTTATGCTAGATTGCATGCTTTGGTTGTCCTCTAGCTTTGTGGTGGAGCGGTAATGACGAGATTGCTTAAACAGAGTAGTAATCATGGTAAGATCAAATATCCTATTGTGCCATTAAACGTTTATAGTAAAGCTCAGTGGTCACCACATTGGTGGCGTCTTCCCACCATTTCACTAATCACCAATGAGATCTTTTTTTTTCCAACATAAAAAAAAATCCATGATTACTATCTGATCTTAACCATGGCTACTATTTGAATCTTAACCATTATTACACTCTTCCAAACCTTTTATTTATTTTTTATTTTTATCTTTTTTAAATTTTATTAACCTTTTAATAGTTTTTTAACTTTTAGCTTTTTTATTGCTAACTGGGATCCTTTGGCAAGCCACATAGGCATAGGTTATTAAAAAATAATCACATAAGATTTTCGACAAAGTTTTAAGAGTTTGCACTCAAATAATCATTTTTAAGAAGTGACACTTAAATATAAAAAAAATTGGACCCTAAAGTGAGCGCCGTACACAAACTTTGATGCTTCTTGTCCTTTTGCTAGATTGCATGTTTTGGCTGTCCACTAGCTCTATGGTGGAGCGGGGATGAAGAGATTGCTTTAAAAGAGTAGTAATCATGGTTGGGATCAAATATCCTATTGTGCCACGAAACGTGTATAGTAACGCTCAGCAGCCACCGACATTGGTGGGTCTTCCCACCATTTCGCTAATCAGTAATGAGATGTTTTTTGGGATGATAATTAGCAATGAGATAGATGACATTGGCTAGCATTGATGTGAATATTTTTTTTAAATTTTAAATTTTTTGAATTTTCTTATTAGTTATTCTTTGTTATTTTCATTATTCTTCTTCCTCTACTAGTCTCTGATCCTTGGCGATAGCCAACAACTAGTCATAGGAGAGGGCTGGTGGAGTGGCCCCCTTGCCAAACTGGGCAAGGCTCACACTTGCCAGATCCACTGAAGTTGAGCATTACCAACCCTCGCCTGTGGTCGATCACTGCTCATCGCTAAGGCCCGATGACCAGCAGAGGAAGAAGGAAAAAAGAAAGAAAGAACAGAAAAAGAAAACTATTTGCAAAATTGTCCACTTCAATACAGGCTGTGACACGTAGGATGGCCGGCGTCCATGTCATTTTGACTAGAAGAACTAAATTGACAAATTGTCAAAAGGTTAAGGACTAAATTAATTGAATAAAATATTTAGGATTGAATTGGCTTCCATTTAATAAGGTTTGAGAGTTTTTGGTAAATTTTTCATTTGTTTTTAATCACTAGTAGTTTACATAGACATGCGTATGTAAGTACATAATATAGGACATAAGGAATGTTGTCAGAGGTATTTAAGTAATTGGGTTTTTACCAATATGGTATCCAAGTGATCGATAAAAAGGTTATGGCATCGAAATGAATGCTGTACGAAATTAAGACACTTGTAAGGTCTTTTTTTCCTGAAAATATTCTTGATCCAATTTATTCCGAGCACAAGCAATAATAATTGTGTCAGTTACCTTTCTATTTCCCATTGGCTTTACTTGTCGGTCGAACTATGGAAACTTGCAAGCTTATCTTCAGTCGGACTTGTTCATGCGGATTTAATCAGTCTGCAAAAATTTATTGTGTTTTGGATCCTCCAAGGTGAAGAGCAGACAAAGCGAATCAACAATTGAGAACCCACGTTATTGGAAATAGTCACTGTATAGCATTGAAGTGATTAGCTACCTGCTCAACAAATTATTTACAGATTATTATTATTATTATTATTATTATATTATTATTATATTTTTATTTTATGAATAATGACACAAATAGTTCCTTAAGTTTTGGCCCAATATACAATGTAACTCATAAATTTTAGTATTGTCCCTAAACTTTTAATTATTCAATGTGACTCCTAGACTTGTGGTACATGTTCAATTAGTTCATGGACTGTATGAAAATGTTTAATATTGTCTTCCTATCAATTCAGGTTGGGAACAATATTAAATATTTTCATCTAGTTTAGGGATTAATTGGATATGTACCGAAGTCCAAGAACTACATTGGACAAATTAAAAATTTAGAGACATTGTTGTACATTGGGGTAAAATTTAGGACAACATTACACATTGGCCAAAGTTCTGGGATCATTTGTCTAATTTTACTTTTATTTCAGTGATGGTGTCAAAATGATTTCTTTTTCTAATTTTGGTACTTCGTTCAAGATTTCCTTTTTAGGTATTTCATTCTTTCCCTTTTTCATGTTCTATTCTTAGTTTGAACACCTCCCCCCCTCTCTTTTTTTTTTTTTTTCCCTTGATTGGCACGAAAGTGGAAGCAGAGAGAGAGAGAGGCGTTGGGGGGGGGGGGGGGGGGGGGGGGGGGGGGGGGGGGGGTGTGGCGCCGGGCAGGGGGGCAATGCAAAAGGCAATGCTGAACTCAAAAAGGCAAGGTATTGAGAAGAAATGGGTGTGCATTTTGCTTGTGCAAGCGTATGCCTCATCTGGTTCATCTCAGCACATAGTGGAGACACTTCCTGGGTTTCTCGGGAGACTTCCTTTTAAGCTTGAAACCGGTCAGTTTTGTATTCTGTCATCCCATCTCTCTCTCTCTCTCTCTCTCTGCACAATGGTTGAATTAAACTAGCTGCGACGAAAATTAGCCGATTTACCATGGACCACGACCCAGAGGGCACGGTGAACCAAGTGGCACCGTAGTTGGAATATGGGAACATCTCTTTGTGTTTAACATTTGGTGATGCATGATGGTGCTGAGATTGCAGAACTTTTAAGGAACGAAGAAACACAAGCTTAAGAACTCCACGCTTTCAGAAAGCTATGCCATTGGTCCTTCATTTCAGCACATTCAGCAAAATATAAATGCCGGAAACTACATACTTTTCTTTTCAGCGATGTTGGTTCAGTAGAAAACAATCGACAGCATTAAAGCGAGACAAGCAATAATGTGGAAGAACTCAAACACATAAAAAAACTTCGATGATGTTGGGAACCAGGTAAAGTTTTGATAGTAAGCGTGCACAAAATCAACTATGTAACAAGTAAATCAATTCCATACTGAATCACAACCCATTTATTCTTCCTGCACATGCACATTCCTGTCAGAAATTTTGTGTAAAAGTTTTAGAATGCAGGGATGGATTCGACTTTTACCGTGATCTTAAATTGGATATTTTAGCTTAAGAACTCCACGCTTTCAGAATGGCGAGGTAGAGCTCTTTTGCTACTTCGTGCAGTCCACCGGGAATCCTGGAGCTGACCTCTTCTGCTTTTCATGAATGGAGGTCCCAAGTGTTCGGGTTTGAACGCCTTCTTGTACCAGATCGGTCAATTTCTTCATCTTCATTATTCCCGCTATAGTATGTTATCACTACTTCATTATGATGCTGCAAATGTCTTCAGGTAGGTGTTTACACATGGTATTATGATATTTGCAAGGTAAATACACTATGAGTACCCTAACTTTTATACGGCGTTTAGTTGAGTACCATAACTTTGAAAAATTGACCACTTAAGTGCTATCAATTACATGAATGCCAGAAAAACTGATGAGGACACCAGAAAAGCTGATGTGGCACTGGCAAAATGATTTTTTTGAATATTTTAATGTACATTTGATTATTTTTCATATTTTTTTTTTGTAATTTTCCCTTTTATTTTGATTTTTTTTCTCCTTTGGCTGGTGAGGGACCCTTGTCGGCATCGACCGGTTCTCCTTGGGCTGCTGAGGCTGCGATGGCCCTAGAGGAGACAGCCCTCACCCTTGGGCCAGCTAGTTGTGGATGGCAAGCATCGGCGGTGACCCACGC
This sequence comes from Psidium friedrichsthalianum, assembly GCA_019149425.1. Classification (NCBI taxonomy): domain Eukaryota; kingdom Viridiplantae; phylum Streptophyta; class Magnoliopsida; order Myrtales; family Myrtaceae; genus Psidium; species Psidium friedrichsthalianum. Next base: position 8,433 of record JAGVVM010001932.1, read on the forward strand.
CAACCAAGGCAAAAAAAAGGGAAAAATAAAATAAAAAAAATATATCAAAATAATAAAAAAATAAGAAAAAAATTCCAAAAAATATTAAAAAAATGAAAAAAAATCCATGTGTTGCTGAAAAATTAATAAAAAGTCCACATAGTTTGCCAGAAGTGGCACTCAAGTAATCGATTTTCCACCGATTTGGTACTTAAGTGAGCGAAAAAAAGTTATGGCACTCATAATATACTTATCCCAAAGTAAGAAGTAATAAACCAACCCTCGATTTCGGAATATTTAACCAATTACTGAATCTTGATCGAATTTAAATACTCTCCTCTTATTGAGTTCAAACTGACATTTCCCCCCAAAAATTATCAGATAGCCAACATTGTATTCATAGATGCACTAGTTGGTGTGGGTTTCTCCTATGCAACGATGGCATTAGCGTACAATTCCACAAACGCATTGAGTTCTGCACAAATGGAGGAAGAAATAGGAGTAAAGTACTTCACAAATCATGGTGGCTCTATCATAATGTAATAAAAAAGTTGGATGTGAAATAAGTGCTAATTTATAGATGTGATGCATTGGTTGGCAGCTCATCCAAGTTTCGAAACTAATCCGGTGTTTGTTGCTAGTGATTCTTATGCCGGTTTATATCCTCACATGGTTGCTACCGCGATTTTACAAGGTAATAAATTCTTCTTTTAAGGATAGATCATGAAATATACATTTTTCTCCGTGCTTGTTACAAACTTGCCGGGAATGAAGCTGGACTTAACCCATATACCCACCTTAAGGTATGGAAAAAGCTTGCTCATCTCCTTCATTTTTCCTTCTTAAATTTGGCATTAAATGTGTCTTTTGTAAATGTACTGTCTTCCCTGTTGAATCCTTTTCGGGGAATGATACTACCATGTCCCCGCACGTACATTGCTCTTGAAATGAACTCAAAAGTTTATCGCGACCTAAAAATTTTGAGATTTTCAGCTTAATGGATTACTAGATTAATTAAATTGATTCAACAAACTTAGCTCAAGCTCTCTCAAGCTCTACCAATTCGTGACTTAAGATTCATGATTAATCATGCAAAAATGTCTTCAATTTTGGAGCTGTCACTAATCTTTTGTGGTACGTAGTTTAGAAACCTAAATAAAGTATTCGAGAAAAAAAAATTTATTTCATACAAACCAAATATTAAATGGATTTGAGGGCTGGATTACATTAATCTTTCAATTAATGCCCTTTTGATATCCGATTTCCATGAAAAATCCTTAGTATAATGATTTGAATTAATTTTTCTTTTCAGGTTTTCTCTCAACTGCAATTTAACTATATGACATGTAAAATAAAATGACATGGCAAAGACTATGCTATATGCATGACATAGCAAGTATGATGTGGCAATATATGCATGACATCTATACTATATGCTATGCAAAATGAATGACTTTTTGGTTTTTTTTTAATGATTTTTGGATTTATGAAAAATTAAGGTAAAAGACTACCCTAAAGTGAAATAACATCCAATTTCATTTAAGAAATTGATTCCCCAAAGTCTTAAATTTTGTTAAAGTTATTTTCATGCAAAAAGTGAAGAAAAATGTGATTTACCTTAAGAAAATGCGACATCTTTTTTGGATTTTTAGGAATTTAATTAAACAAGAAAAACATGAAAATTTGAACAAAAATAAACAATATTTCCCATAAAGCACCTTCAAATCTGAATTTTTGATTTTATTCACAACATTTCCCGCGGTTGGGGCTAGCAAGTGAATATATTATAGAATTACCATTGTCCCTATATATGTAGGACAAACCTCGAAATTCTATTTAGGAATTAGCAATCCTCTCCTCGAGATCGAGGATTTGATGTCTAATTCATACATACGAGCACAATTGTACTTCGAGTTTGAAGTCAGATGTTGCCTTAATGTACGTTTTCCGAGGGACAAGGCACAATTGGGAGCATGTGTTATAGGCATTATTATTTACTCAAGTGCAAATTTGAACAATCGCAAAGATAAGATAAACATGAGATGCAAAAATAAAATTCAAATTTACCTTAGAATAAAGTGCCTAATTTAAAAAAAAAAGGATAATATCGTGTCATCTCTAAAGCGATATTATCCTATCCACAAAGATTCACATCCTTATCAAGATAGGCAAAAATTATCTGCAAGAAAAAAATGTCAGATATTCAATGATAACAAATAAATCAAATTAGGCAATAAATATTAAAAATATTCTCGGATGGAGATTGTAACCTAAAATTGAAAATGACCTTTCCAAATTTGAACCGGCTTCGGATCAAGTGGATCTTGGATGGCTCAAACGGCCGCTCGCGGGGGTGCCTAGCGGGGACTCCAGGATGTTCAGCTCGAGGTGGTGGTCAGCTCACCGACGGGGATGCTCGATCGAGACGGTTGGTCAGGCCTCGACAAGTGAGCTTACGCTAAAAGATCTGCAAAAATAGAAACCTGATGTCGCACAACTTGGTGGGGTGCTTTCCGGCGGTCTTCATTGATGTGTTTTTATTCATATGTCCACCCTAGCTTTCCTTCTTCTCTTCAATAGACATCTGGACACATCGAGACAAATTGCGCAGCTTCCCTTCCTCTTTCACGGTATATCATGCGTGCAAGAGGCATGGATTTGTACGTGGAGTTTAAGCATGTAAAGGCCTCAAAGTGAATTTTCCTATACTCGGCCAACATCAGTTTGACCTTGACCACATCATGGGGATGAAGGCCGACCAGAAATATAAAACAGGATAATTTAATAGGAGGAGAAAAAAAATGATTTTATCCCAACGAAACCGCTGAACGGCAATCAAGCGCTTGGGAACATTGGCGACTTGGCGTCTCGCTTGTGGATGTCACGAGAGCTACTGGCATGATCTGAAACGTGGATCTGAGACGACGGTGCAGCAGCATGTCATGGCTTGCTCGTCAACGCGAAACAGCTTAAGTTTGAACAGGGACGGCGGGGCAGCTTCACGGTCGGTGTCGGAGGAGAGAGAGCAGCATCGTCTCATGGGCAGAGGATTCTGCGGGGATACTCAGCTTGGTTGAGTTCTAGACCTCTTGTGTTATGACCCTTTTTTTCTTCTCCTCGCAGACGCAAACTTTCTGGTATTGTCTTCCCTTTAAATTATGAACGTTCCCCAAAGCCTTCGTCTTTTCTCTCTTTCTCTTTCTATCAAGACTGAAGAATCCGTGAAGACCGTGGAGAGAAACCTCTTTCTTGAGGCCATGAATTCTCATTGTTTTTATAATCCCTCCATGAAAAACGTGAATCCAGGGCCTCTTTATAAATGACCCCCTCTCTCTTCTCTTTTGTTTTTTTTCCCCCCTCTCAATTCCGTCCTCAATTCCTTTCTGTGGCCCTCAATGGCCGTGTATGATAATGAGTTGGCCTCCTCAAAACGTGAATAAAGCACCCTATTTATAGACTAAACTAGGGTTTCGTGATTTTCGTCTAATTATGAAAAATTTCCTCAACTTTCGGATAATCGCAATTTAATCCTTTAGAAAGAAAATTCTGTTCAATTAATTCCCTATAGAATCGGTCAGCCCGTTGAGTGGGCTTGACAGGCCTGTGATCTCCCTATGGGCTCGTCTGGGCTTTATTAGGCCTTTTTTAAATTAATTAAGCTTTAATCAAAGGCCTTAGTTAATTAATTAATTTTAACAAGCTGAATTAAGTCCAAGATAAGCCCTAAAGATTTGTGAATTTCAGTCACCTTAGTCCTCTAGCCCCGACCGAATTTTGCTTAAGATTTGGCTCAATCCATTCATCGATTTAAGCTCATTTTCCACCACCGGTCCAAATAAATGCTAATGAGATGCATGAATGTGAAAAATAAATATGCACGAAAAGTAATTAATCATTTTTGGCGAGAACTAAAACTAATTCTCATTTTTATGTAAAATAAATGATCAAAGTTTAGGTGCCAACAAAGTTCCATTCGCTCATAAGTTGGCCCTCATTTCAAATGCACTTTGTGGTAATGACAAAAAAATCATGTGAGAACTACCAGTTGAGCATTTTCGAGTCATGAGGTATGGTCAAATTTATATATTGATTATTAGGATTTAGAAATACATTGTGGTGGGAATTATATGGATTCAACAAACTTGAACTGCACAAAGGATTTGGCAACGTACGACGAGGTTATAGAATGTGCTTCCTTAATGGATGCATCAGAAGCAGACTTGTTTTATTTTTCTCTCCCTACTCTTTTTGGATTTGAAATTTATTGAACATAAATTTTGAGCAGAGACGTTTGGTTCTTTCTGTATTATTTGCAGCTGATTGAATTGATCAGCGAAACGAATGTTCTTGACCTTGTTTGTGCTTTCATTTCACCGAAACCAAAAGAAGCTTTCAAATTAGCACTATCAAACCAAGAGCAGCACAGGAGGTCCATCCAAGAGTTCACCAGGGATTATCTTGTGCCACTATCGGGACCTCGCGATTTTTGGTGCACTCTCTCTCTCTCTCTCTCTCTAAATCGGTCTTCTAATTCTTTCATTGAATGTGATAGTATTTCGATTATCTACTTGTCAATATATGGGGTCATTATCCAGGCATACAAGAAGCTCTTCATGTTCGACCGGTATGTACATGTCTTGCCAATGAACTTGTCGTTCAAATTTATTCCTCCTTGAGAGAACTATCAAATAGTTGTATCTTATTGCATCAATTTGTACAGGACCATTGGCGAATTCTTCAGGCGTAATAATTCGTTAGCCTACACTGAAGATGTCACCAATGTTATCGATTATCATAATAATCTCACTCGATTGGGCATGCAAGTTCTAGTTTTCAGGTAAAAACTGCCAAGACCAATGACTGCAATAGTCTAGGAACATTTCGGCAACTGTGAAATTCAACAAAAATACAAAAATCACTTGGTTCAACTGGTGATGAGTAACTCATTCTTCGCAGTGGTGATCATGACATGTTTATACCGCATAACACTATCAAAGAGTGAATAAAATGGCTTGATTTGACGGTGGATACAGACTGGAGACCGTGGTTTATGGATAGCCAAGTTGCCGGGTAAGCTCACAAAGGTTTCACTTCATACTTTTCCGTTCTCCGGTTTCTTTATTCCTCAGATGAGGCAAGGGCTTCCAATTTTGCCATGTTTTTAATAGGTACACGAGAAAGTATGTAGACGATGGATACCGACTGACCTATGCAACATTAAACGTAAGGGAACTCCTGACTTTGATGCCGCCTATTCCTTCTCGTTGAGTAGTTTTTGGTGTCCCAATACTTTTGTCCCCGTCTCAACGGCATTGATACAGGGTGCTAGTCACTCGCCACCAGAATACAAACGCAGAGAATTTTACGAGATGTTCCGCAGATGGATTCATTACTTCATTACTATCCTCTGTAGATCCACAGGTTTAAGAGTGGGTGCTGGAATTACATTTTATTAGCTTGTTCATTACCGATGTTAAGCCCGTCATGTTTCAATTACTAAAGGCGTATAATCCGAATTCTAATATGGTTTCACTCTTACATGTCATGCCGACTAATCCAAGAGGACCGGCTTTTACTTGCCTATGCAACTAAAGGGTTTGATTTTTAATTTATGACCATACTTCCATGTCATTGTGATGCTGGAATATAGATTGATGCATATCCTACTCCTTTTCTTGCCAAGATGAATTGGAGTCGGATCTATAGATAATCCCTTGGTGAGATGCGACGGGAAGTTGGTAGCGATCAGAAGTATGGTTAGGTGAGATCATGAGGGTGTAAGTGTAAGTTCATTGTTTTGTTCATCTTAATGCTAATCCGAGAACCTTTGAAAGCATCTTTTTTCAGCAATCGAGCATTGGGTTGGGAAGAAAACTTTCGAAGGAAATAAAATACTGAACACAAGGAAGGCTTTTCCAAATCAGGATTCTATGTGGTTTTTCTGCAAAGGCACGGGTTCAAGTACAGTCCATGTCAAGAATCAAGATGGCCCCAAACAAAACAAAGTTGCCATTTGATGCCGAAGCACGTACGAAATTGGCTAAGCAAGAGCACACGAATTTGATAACAGAGGAACAACCGTTCTCTCAGTTTAATTACTAGAAAATATCCAAAAAAAAAAGTCCCCTTTGGAATCCCTAAACACCCTTTTATATGGTGTTAACCCTAATCAAAAAAAGGAAACTTAATCCTGAAATTAAAAATACTGAAAATAATAAATAATTGAAAAAACCATCTAAACGTTCCCGAATCGCCGAAATTCATCGTTAGTCATAGCCAAAGGCAGTGAGTTGTGATCAGAACGTCGTTTCGCTTTAACCGACCGAATTTGAGCTCCAAAGCCTTCCGTTCGCCGACTTCCGCTGAAAATTCCGCTTATCGGTAAAACTGTCGAAACCGGATGCATCATCCTCCCCTGCTAGAAAAAAAGATTCGCCCTTGAATCTGCTTCGTCTTCACTGATAGCAAGCTCCTCAAGTTCTGCTTTGTCTGTATAATAAGGCGATAAATCTGCTACATTAAAAGTTCCGGATACATTGTATTTACCAGGCAGCTCGATCTTATATGCATTATCATTGATCCGTTCGAGAACCCTGAATGGACCATCAGCTCTAGGGTGTAACTTGCCAAATCTGCCAGCGGGGAAGCGTTCCTTCCTGAGGTGAATCCACACGAGATCACCCTCCTTAAAGACCACTTTCTTTCGTCGCATATCCACCCTCTGCTTGTACTTCATATTCTGCCTAGTAATCTTGTCATGAACTTCTGAATGCAGCTCCTTAATCTGTTTCGCATGTTCATCTGCATCAAACTAAACTGCTTGTTAATGGTCAATGGCGTGAGATCCAGAGGAGTAATTGGATTAGGCCCATAGACTATCTCGAAAGGACTCTTGCCCGTTATTCGATTCTGTGACCTGTTGTAAGCAAACTCTGCCTGAGGTAACACCAAATCCCACTGTCGCGGACTATCACCAACTAGACTTCGCAGCAAATTCCCCAAGCTTCGGTTGACAACTTCTGTTTGCCCATCGGTTCGGGAATGATGAGAGGAGCTAAATTGCAACTTGGTTCCCATATGCCTCCAAAGAGTGCGCCAAAAGTGACTCACAAACTTCACATCACGATATGAGGTTATAGTTTTAGGAACCCCATGCAGCTTGACAACCTCCTGCAAAAATAAAATATCTT
>JAGVVM010001933.1:0-22061 GCA_019149425.1 Psidium friedrichsthalianum
GTCTCATAGATACCTTGTGGTATATCTTCTAAAAGAATCTTCTGGCATGATACCTTGTGGTTATCTTCTAAAAGAATCTTGTGGCATGCACACCGAAGGGCTTATTCCTTGGATGTCCCGCGATCGTCCAACTAAAGCTCTCTTGTGCTCTCTAAGAATCCGAAGCAACCTCTCTTCTTCTTGTGTTGTCAAATCTGCAGAGATGATTACGGCAAAGTATTAGAGGATCCGAGATAAGCATACCTTAGATGCTCCGGCAACGGCTTGAGTTCTAGCGTGGGCGGTTCTTCAATGGAGGGTTCATGGGTGTCATCGGCCGCTCCAACGTATCAAAGCGGTTGAACCTCGTTGACAAGTATGGCGAGGCCTCCATCATGCTCCAGATTTCACACACCGCTTCAACCTTTGAGGCTTCCGAAGTCAGCGATGCTTCCCAGTGGATCTCGGGGTATACATGTGAGAAAGACTCGGAAGAACACTTGTCCAAAATATCAAGAAAGAAACATTCGTTAGGTTCACTTGGCCATTTCATAGACTTGTAGACATTGAACGTCACTTCCCGATCATTGACCCGATGGTCAACTCTCCCTTTTGGACGTCTATCAAGACTCGTCCCGTGGCTAAGAATGGCCGTCCTAGGATGATTGGAATCTCCTGGTCCTCCTCAAAGTCCAGAACAAGGAAGTCAGCAGGGAATATAAACTTGTCTACCTTGACAACACATCCTCAATTATTCCCCAGGATAGGTAATAGACCTATCGGCTAGTTGCAAAGACACCGACGTAGGTATTACCTCATCCAATCCTAACTCCTTATAGACAGAAAAAGGCATTAGATTAATACTCGCACTAAGATCACACAAAGCCTTACCTGAAAATGTTGTACGATGGTGCACGGGATTGTAAAGCTACTGGATCCTTTAGCTTAGGTGGTAACTTCTTTTGAAGGATTGCGCTACACTCCTCGGTCAATGCCACAGTCTCGAACTCGCCTAGTCGTCGTTTCTTCGAGAGTACGTCCTTCATGAACTTGACGTAGCTCGGCATCTGTTCAAGTGCTTCTGCAAAAGGAATATTAATGTGAAGCTTTTTAAAAACATCAAGGAACTTACGGAATTGGGCATCCTCGTTTTGCTTCCGTGCTCTTTGTGGAAAAGGTAGTGCTGGGTGCTCCTTTCCGTCTCTTGCAGCTTCATGCTTTTCTTTCCTTTGCTCTAAAGGGACCAAACCTCGGTAGGGAGGGTGCTCGCTGGCGGTGGATCAACACGAGTGTGTCCATCTGAAGTGCTGGGTACCTCTGCGTAAGATCTGGAATTTTTCTTCTCTGTTTCTTTGCTTCCTTCCTCAAGCATTCGGCCGTTCCTCAAAGTGATCGCTTTCGCGTGCTCCCTCAGATTCACCTCTGTGTCGCTTAGAAGTGACCCGTGCAGCCGAGAGTTCATGGCTTGGGCTAACTGGCTAACTTGGTTCTCCAAGTTCCAGATGGATGCCGCTTGATTCTTCATTAGCGCATCCTGGTTAGCCATGTACTTCATCATCATTTCCTCGAAGTTTGGCTTCTTCTCCAGTTCTTGTGCTCGAGGCTGCTGGAAACCTGGAGGTAGCGGCGCTCGATTCTCTGCCGCCTGTGGTCCCCTCCACGAGGAATTTGGGTGATTCCTCCACCCTTGATTATAGGTATTGGAAAAAGGATTGTTCCTCTGGTTCCCAATGAAATTCGCCTCTTCCATGCTCGCTGAGCAATGATCGGTCAGGTGATTCCCTCCGCAAATCCCACAGCTACTCGAAATCCCTTGAATTGAGTTGACATTCACCGTCTCAAACTTCTTGGTGAGGGCTGAAAGCTGAGCTTGAATCGATGTCAAGGCATCGAGCTCGTGTGATCCAGGTGTTCTCTTTCTGCTTATCCGATCAAAGTGCTGATTTGGCATGCAAGTCTTTCTCATAGATATAGGACTTCTTCAAGAATGATCCATTCGACGCCAGATTCAGGTCCTTGCGCGAAAACTCCGTCAGCCCGTTGTGGAAAGCCTCTAACTATCTCCATCCCGGAAGGTCGTGGTAGGGACACTAGATTAAAAGATTCTTGAAACGCTCCCACGCTTCCACAAAGGACTCCATGTCTTGCTGTCGGAACGTCGTAATCTCATTCCTCATCTGCGATATCTTCAATGGAGGGAAGTATTGGTCCAGAAAAGCCTCCTCTATCTGTGCCCATGTAGTGATAGAATTCACCAGGAGTGAATTGAACCACCCCCATGCTTTGTCCTTCAGCGAGAATGAGAACAGCTTCAACCTTGACTGCATCTTGTGGAACCCCGTTTTGCTTGAATGTGTCGCAAATGCTCAAGAACTTGCTCAAATGCTCGTGCGGATCCTCCATCGGTGAACTCTGAACTGCACTGAGTTCTGGATCATCTGTATCACTGATGTAATGCTAAAACAATTAATCATGCACAGCAATTAAATTTAAACACCGCTTCAAAAATATACAAAAATTTAATCACAATTTCCATACACCAAGCCTGCAAAACAAAGGGTTAGTCAAACACTCCACTCCTTATAACTTCCATCTGCAAAACCATTTAACACCTAAAAATCAGAATCCACCCAATTCAGATCAAATGAATTTTCATAAAATTTTTCTAGCCTAAGTCTTCTAGGTTATTAAATTTTTTCAAAATTAAGAACACGTCCCCAGCGGAGTCGCCAAGCTGTCACAACCCGAAAGAAATTTAATTCAATTTTCGATCGGGTGAACGGATTATCATGTTACTTGACTAACCTAATTCGGACCCTTCCAAGTCCTACCGAATCGCAACTTTGATTTTTGTTTAAATGATTTTAAAATTTGGAGTCACCACTAATCGTTCTTGGTAAGTCGATTAGAAACCTAAATAAATTAGCGGGAGAATTAATTTATTTTGCGAACCAGAGGAAATGAATTCGGGGACTTGGTTATGCTAGATTACTTTAACGCCCTATCGGTGCCATTTTATTTCATGAAAAACCATTTAAGGAGACTCGAAAAAGATTTGGATCAAACTGATCAGAAGGGTAAAATGGTCATTTTTCAAGGATCGGGAAGTGGAAACATGTCAAACCAGTTGAATGTGGCTATTCCTTATTTTCCATAATTTCTGAGAATTTTTCTGAATTATTTTTCTGATTTTCTAGAGATAATTTGCCCATGAGGGGTAAAACTGTCATTTCATGAAGAAATGGGAGTCAAAGTCACAAAATATGAGTCTGGCCAGTCAAAATCGACCATTTCCCTTTTTTTTGTAATTTTTGAGAATTTTTCGAAATTTTCGGAGACGATCTACCCCATAAAGGGCATAATCGTCATTTCGAAAAGATCAAGGAAGGAAATCATCAAAAATAGGATTGACCAGTCGAAATGGGTCGTTTCCTTATTTTTGAGATTATTCTGAATTTTTCAAAATTTTTGAGACAATTTATCCATAAAGGGCAAAATCGTCATTTTAAAAAGATTAGGAAGGAAATTCATTAAAAATAGGATTGGCCAGTCGAAATGGCCCGTTTCCTAATTTTTAATATTTTTCTGAATTTTTCAAGACAATTTGCCCATAAGGGGTAAAATCATCATTTGAAAAGATTGGGAATGAAAATCATCAAAAATAGAATTGGCCAGTCGAAATGGCCCGTTTCCTAATTTCGAGATTTTTCTAAATTTTTCGAAATTTTATTAGATAATTTACCCATAAGGGGCAAAATCGTCATTTTAAAAAGATCAGGAGGGGAAATCATCAAAAATAGGATTGGCCAGTCGAAATGACCCGTTTCCTAATTCTTGAGATTTTCAGAACTTTTTAAAAAATTTTCGAGACAATTTACCCATAAAGGGCAAAATCGTCATTTTGAAAATATCAGGGAGGAAAATCATCAAAATAGGATTGGCCAGTCGAAATGGTCCGTTTCCTAATTCTTGAGATTTTTCAAAATTTTCTGAAATTTTTCGAGACAATTTGCCAATGAGGGGCAAAATCGTCATTTTGAAAAGATCAGAAGGAGAAATCATCAAAAATAGGATTGGCCAGTCGAAATGACCTGTTTCCTAATTTTTGGAAATTTTCTGAATTTTCTGGAATTTTTCAAGACAATTTGCTTATAAGGGGCAAAATCGTCATTTTGAAAAGACCAAGAGGGAAGACACTCAAAACTAGGATTGGCTAGTCAAAATGGCCCGTTTCCTCGTTTTTGGGATATTTGGGAATTTTTGGAACTTTTTTTTGGATTTTTTTTTATTTTTAATCATTTTTGATTGATTTTTTTATTCTGATTATTATTATTATTATTATTATTATTATGAACAATGGATATTAGAATTAAACTCCTAAGCCACCGTACGTTTTCCTGGAGTCCAGCTCTAGCTAATAACATCTAATACCCAGAGGACTCAACAGTCTACTTCCATCTCTCAAATATCTTGCTAAAAGAACCGCATCTCAAGCATTTTCCCAATTAACTACCGAAAATTAACAACTTACACTAGGCTAGGAAGAAATCAAGTTACCTTCTGAACACTAGATGGCTGACGTCTTTGGGACTTCCACGAAAACTAATGGGCCTCGTCCATCCAATGCGCCCGAGTGACACTATTAAATCCGCAGTATAATTCACAAAATCACCACTCCCAGGTTCGATGTCGAGATCATCCCTTGAGTAGCTGACATAGCGGCCCAATGAAGTTCTTCTTCCAAAGGTCACGGTGGAAGGCAATGGAGGCTTCATTTTCAGCCGACTCTGAGCTTTGAGGTAATGTTGACCGGCTTCCCCGAAAGAGAGGACCAAGAAATGATCAGATTTCTTTGTAGGGAAGACCCCTTCCACATCCTTAATACATCCACATTCCCCAAACGTGTCAACTAGTACAGTGCCATGAAAATATTTCCCATCACGCATACCTTAATAGCGAGTGCATGAACTGACCTACCAAGCCCAAACGCTGCAAAGTCAGCACATGCATGGAGCGCAAAGGATACCAAAAAAAATTTATTGGTTGAATCCTCTCTTTCCTAGCCATTTAAGAAAGCCATGCAAGCCTTTTCTTGCTCATGATTCTTAACGGCAATCCCATGAATTTGCCTTCCAGTAACGGGCATAAAAAAGATCACCAGAGGCTTTGAACGCATAGGGGAAGGTGAAATCATTAGGTTGAATGCGCTCCTTCAGCATTCCAGTGAACATAAGTAGAGAGAAGCAGCTAAAGTGGCCATTTTGGATAGACCCAGAGATCAACGAAGTCCAGGAGATGATTGGGCGAGTTGGGTTGAGCCAGAGGACGACTTGGACTGAGCTCGAGAGGTTCAGTTTGGAGTACATGTTGGTAAGGTGGTCAAAAACCCAAGCAGGGAGTGGATATCGAAGTGTCTTGACCATGTGGGCGTGTGGCTCAGACGACGAGAGAGGAACGAGCCAACACGGCCGTGCAGAGAAGAGACACGAGATAGTTCACAGCATGGACGGCCATGTTCCTCGGCGAAGGCGGTCATTTCCTGCTGCGATTGTGGCGGCGAAACTGGAGAATCAAGAACTGAAGGATGCCTTCCTCTTCATCAAGAGGAGGAGAGCTTAGACTTGGAGAAAAAGCCCAGCTGGAAGCTCTTTCAAGTGGGTCAGATCAGATTTCAGCTCCATCTCGACCGTGAAGCTCAAACTAGTCATGGAGAGACAGAGCAGAGAGCGAATTTGTTTCTTTCAAAGAGAACCTCAGACCACAGTCCAGCTTTTCAACAGGCCTTAGCTTTCCATCATGATCTTCTTCCACACGATGGCGAAGTAACTGAGCAAAGAGCAAGCGATCATATGGCATATGGTGATAAAGATCGAGTGCTTGAACCTGTACTTGCTGGACAGATACTCATTGAGCAGGAGGACGCTGAAGTTGGACGAGCATCACAAAGTGATGAGCCCCCATCGTGAAGAATCTGCTGGTGGATTTCATCGTACGGAGGAGGACGTCGTCATTGTCGTTGTAGAAAAACAAATCGACTAATCATTGGAGGTCCAGGGTTTGGATGAAGTCGAAGCTCGCTAGATCGGCAGCACCGGCAGGAGGATACGGCCCATCCTTGTATCACAGAACTTGTTCACCACAGAGGCAATAAGCGAGACAAAGTCTCAAGGCAGCTACCATTTTGCCTTCCAGTAGACTTAAGATAGATACTAGTAATGATTTACGAGAATAACACTTGACCTCAATATAGTGTTAATGGGAACACGAACAACTGCGTTCTGTTACACTGCCAGAGGTCGACTTACAGCTACGCTCCCAGGTATCTACGGGCGCCGCTTAAGCATGAGGGACATAGTGGGGATACTTCTCTCTTTGTGCTCCTTTTTTGGCCGAAAGAAAAATAATGCAGGAGATCTCTGGCCCTGGCTCAATGCGGTTGGGACGTGCCAGTAGACATGCATCGACGGGATCGACATATCGCAAGTAGATTAGTGCGTTGGCCTCATTGAAAGCTTTCATGAAGGCTCACCCTTCTTTGCTAGATCCTTCCACGCGCTAGATTGATCTGAATGTTGTAACAAAATTGCTGAAAGTTTGTTGCTCGTCCTTAGAGGAAAGGTTCAACGAGAATTAGAACTCAGGGACCGCTTTGATAGAGTAAGTGGACTGAGATCAGTGAGGTCCTAATGTGATATCCGCACCATCAGGTCTAGTTACTTCTATGAACGTAGCAAAATCCTCCAACCTTTCCAGAACAGGTTGAACCAAAGAGAACAGGGGATCGATCAATGTCGAAAGTTCTTCTGAGTAAGAGCCGTTCTTCACCTCTTCCGCCTTCATTAGTCCTTGGCCATGGGCTTTTTGGAACCTCCAGAGGACTAGCCTCATGGAAAATTCTTTTGTTTTAAAAAAAAAAGAGAAGTCCCCCCTTTCGTCCCTCTCTCCAACTGGTTTTTTCTTCGGATGATCGTGCTCTCTCCAAGCCTATGTAGACCGGGGACAAGGTTCACCATACGCGGGTTCAAGTGCTCCTTCTTGAAGATGAAGTCCAGGTCCATGAATCCTTTCACTTCCTTCATTTCCAGCTCCTCGAAGCTCCTGCAACTCATGGATTTTTGCAGTTTCTTGGCTTCGAAGGATTGCTTTGTTGGCTTCTCCTGAGTTGATGACGATGATGAATGCGAACGTCTTACTCTGCTCGCCATGAGATTAGTCACCCTCGTTGGTCCGAATTCCTCCTCTGGCTCTTCACTTTTATTGGTGTCATCCTTTGAAGAGTAGGATGGATCCCACGATGAGCAACTCCGGCCTGCGAGTGGTGATTCTTCACAGATCGAACGAAATTCTGTATCAGGAGGTGGCCACCCTCGCATGCTTGAAGGTCGACCCTGAGTCATCGTGGGCGAGTTGGGTTCTTTTTTTTGGGTGCCATTAGGGCCACCAAGAGAGAGTCCATGGAGTCGTGAGAGAATCCTTGTTCCCTCTTCACATCATGATCATCATGATGATCGGGGTCTTCGCGATTGTCCAGAAAAGAAGCATTATTTTGGGATCCCTCCGGCACTTGTTGCCCTCTCTTTTTTTTTTTTTTTTTGTCTCTGCATTTCCCTTTTCTTCTTTTAACAGCCCCCACCTCCACCGCAAGTTTGACCAAGCCAGATAGGGAAACCCCCCCCCCCCCCCCCAAGAAATAATTGCGTACGGACTGGGTAAAGCTGACGTGATCCAGTTCACCATTCAGTGCGCGACACGTGGCGATTGGGCCCTCCTGATCAGAAATTTTTTGAAACGCGCGGGCATTCTCTCTCTTCTATCTCAACCCTCTCTCTCTCTCCTATCTTGCTAGTGACGTCTTCTCTGTCCTATCTCGACTTTCGGCAGATTTCTCCATACAACGCCTTCTTCGCCTTCGCCTCCGCCGTCGCCTCTGCCTCCACCGTCGCCTTCGCCTCTCCGACGACGCTTTGCTCTCTCTCTCCCTCTTGACTCAAGTGGGCTTTGCTCTCTCTCTCTCTCTCTCTCTCGGGGCCAAGCTCTGCTCTCTCTAGTCCGACAAAACACACCACCGCCTCCGCCGTCGCCAAATCGCCGCTAATCTCTCCTTCTCCACTCCATCTCCATCCCTCTCGACTCGCGACCCGAGAAGCCCTAACTTTGCTCTCTCTCCCCTGTCTCACGTCTCCCTCCCAAATCAACTCTTGACCCTAGCAGGTTCGACAAACGCCTCTGCGTCCGCCGTTGGAGGGCAAGGCTTGAGCCCTTCGCCTCGTGTCCCGGCATTTTCGCCCGGAGGAGGCATTGCGGCTACAAAGCAGTTCACGGGCACGCCACTGCTCCAGAGCATTGTGAACCGAAACTCTGCACCAGCAATACCTACTGGTAACGACATTGCTACCGTCATTATACTTCCTCTTACTGATCTTATCTCCCATATGGCATTCCCTTTTCGTGCATATCACTCTGATTTCTTTGACTTTGAACTTCATAGTATTAAGACCAGGATTTGGATTTTGTAGACGATATACTGCTAAATTGCATCACCAGGAGGTTCTCTTGTGGCATCAGTATATACATGACATGGAATACACAAACCTGTTAAGATGATCACCTCCCGATAACTTGTTGCCAAGATTGTGCATTCAGAAGTATTAATATTAGTCTAAGACTGTAACATAACTCACCACAACTGAGTTAAATTTGAAAATACGGCAAAACAGTCATGCTTGGCCTCGCTTTGCAATGCATGTAAGCTGCCTCTATTTTCTTCTCACATAACCACTTTCTTTGCATTGCTGCATATATTAAACATACCCAGCCTCTACTTGGTTTGCAGAATTGATGGTTTGAACTTCATTATGCTATTTGCAGGAAAAGGAAGGTATCAAAACGAAAGAAGTTTCAAGCAAACAACAGAATGTGTAACTTACTCGAACAGGTCAAGATCATTTAGCTTTTCATATTGGTTGAATTGCTTATAACATTATAGTTTGGCTTTTGGTTTTGCTTGAAAGCCCTCATGACTTCTCTGTTCTCATGCAGAAACTGTTTCGAGTTGAGCAGTGTTTGAACTCTTTTTAAGAACTTGTTGCTGATTCAGAGTATAGGATCTCGAGACCTTTCTCAGGCAAGGCACCGCCCTACTCCTTGCTTCCTCAATCTTCTTGTTGCGATATAGGTTGAGGTCCGTCCATCGAGATATATCTATATCTATGGTAGTTGAATCTAGTTCTGTTCAAATCCTGAAGAGGTTGGAATATGTGGACTCTTGTTAGTAAGTTCTGGTGTTTCATGTAAAAGAATGTGAAAAGGTGGAAAGTTCACGCTAATATCCAAAAGTTCGGAGTTCTGAATTCTTCATGTGCTGCTTCTTAGTAGGAACATCTGCAGGACTATTTCGCCTGCATGGTTCCTCTGTTCCGCTTGCTAGTATGATAAATTATTCCTTGCTTGTGGACTCACAATGTGAATTCTACTTTTGTCCCTAGCATTTTCAGTAGTGATTGCGAATCTACAACGGACGATGAAGTCGCTTATAGATGATACAGGTCGGAAATGTAATATCCAGAGAGGTTTGAGTGTTTTTGTTCCACGTTTATTTTTTGTTGGAGCTAGAACTCAATTATCCTCCAATTCTACCTAGTTTGCAGCACTTATGGGTAGTCAAGTCTTCATGCATTGATCTACTCATCAATTGACACATCAAATGAGCATTTGGGATACAAATTGTCACACCCCAACTTTACCAATATAAGCGAAATGACATGGCCGCCTCCTACACATAACCTACATTAACTTGTTACCACTACATACATTATACCGTCCACATATTTGACTAAACAGCATGTTGATTACAGGATTAGAGTCCTAAAGTTCACAAAAAAAGAACATATGTTTTCATTGACTAACAAATTAATCCCAACAAATACTATTTCAAACATAGATATCGTGGTCCCAACTTATATGAAAATCTGAATCTCTAAAATCCCCTATTGATACCATTCTCCTTTTATTTGCCGGTAGTTGTAGAATTTGAAAAAGAACTGACATGAGTGATTTGAGTAAATAGCCGCGCAGTGATTAATGCATCTCTCTTCTAACCAGATCAAACATTTATTACATGCATTTATAAAAGGTGCCAGAAATACATGTTATTGTACTTCCTCTTAATGGTATTCCATGTCATTGTACTTCCTCTTACTGTTCCCATCACAGTTGTATGAACATTGTGTAACCAAATCTGATTTTGCATCTAGCTTTGTTTCAGTTCCATAAAGCTCTTGAAGGCTCTTCTAGGAAACTCAATATGCAGAAGCAATTTTTTTAGCCGATGTCACATCAGATGCATATAGATCACAGTGTGAAACTCATTGGAAAGCTCTTGTTTGGAATTAAAAAGGGTCCAGAGGTGCTGAATGCTATTCGACGTGCAGAATAACCTCTTGTTGATGACTGGGTTTGCCTGAAAAGCCTGGTAATTATTCCCTCATGGCCTCTAAACCAAGACATGTTTAATATATTTCCATGATGCTAAGATTTGCATTAATAATATCAGTTTGATTTACCTCTACAATATTGATGTTAAATCTTACACTGTTAGTATATTGTCTTTGCTTGCACCTAGAGGACTTGCTTAAATCTAAAAAGAAAAAAATTTGCTTATATTGTAGGGATTTTATCAAAACGTATTGCAAAGCCACTTTTGCCCAAATTATTTTTTATTCTCTACTTCAAAGATATTGGATGGCTGAATCAGAGGTAATTTCTCACTCAGATTATGTGATGTGAAATAATAAGTGTAGTCATTCCTCACTATATCAATTCCTTTTTATTTTTTTAGTTGCAGCATGGAACTTCCCATCTTGCACATGTAATGCGTGATATGGAAAAAGACTTTGAGTTCACAATAGGGATGATTTTTTCAAATGAAGCTGAAGCATATCATAAGTATGTGGCCTATGCAATCGGCAAAGGATTTGGAGTGAAGAAGGAAAATCTGTCTAGAAATAGGAAAGGAGAAATTACCCGACATACTTTTGTGTGTAATTGTGAGGGGTATTCTATCGGCTCATCTGATCAAGAAAAGAAATTTGAGAGATATGAAGTTAGATGCGGTTGTCTTGCTCGTATCAAATTTAAAGTTGACAATGGTGTGTATGAAGTCATAAAGTATGTTTCTAACCATAATCATGCATTTGTTCCGGATGATCAAAAGCATTTGATTAGATGTGGGAGAATGATTTCTGATCCTTGCAAAGGTGCTTTAGTTGACATGATTACAGCAGGCGTTGGGGGCACTACGGCATATAAGGTTTTAGCAAATAGAGCTGGAGGAAGCAAAAACTTGGGTTTTATCTTGCGTGATAGTCAAAATATGATACAGAAGAAAAGATCCAATGCTATAAGTGGGGGAGATTGTCAAAGCCTTCTAAATCATTACCATTGCATACAAACGCAAAACCCAATGTTTTCTTATGCTGTACAAGTTGATCAAGATGGTAGATTAACAAATTTATTTTGGAGAGATAGCTTGTCGAGATTTGATTACGATTGTTTTGGTGATGTGCTGGTGTTTGATACCACATATCGTACCAACAAATATAACATGATATGTGCACCTTTTGTTGGGGTTAATCACCATTGGAAGAATGTTCTGTTCGGTTGTGCATTTTTATTGGATGAGACTGCAGAATCGTTTATTTGGTTATTTGAGGCATTTTTGAAGGCTATGGGAAATAAGGCTCCGAAAACAATGTTCACCGATCAAGACCAAGCCATGGCAAAAGCTATTAGAATTGTGTTTCCAAATACACAACACCGTTTATGCACTTGGCATATTATGAAAAATGCCAATGAAAACATTCCAAATCTTTACCACAAGTCAGATTTTAAGGATAAATATTTGTTAGCGCTTATGTATAGATGTAGATCAAAGGACGAATTTGAATGTACTTGGAGGAAAATGGAAGAGGAGTGGGGTACCGAGAATAACAATTGGCTGAAGAGATTGTACGGTCTTAGACATAAATGGAGCTTAGCTTTTGGTCGTGATACCTTTTCATGTGGTATAAGATCAAGCCAAAGGAGTGAGAGCACGAATAATGTCTTTCAACGTATGTCGACTAAGATAATGACCCTTGTAGAATTTGTCCACCACTATGAAGAACAAGTGAAACACATGAGAGAAATAGAAAGTCAAGATGATTACAGTTCTCGTGGGAAGCCCAAATTGCAGGTTCCGAATAGTGGGGTCTTGACGCATGCTGCTTCATTGTATACTCGTACAATTTTTAAAAGGTTCAATGAAGAATTCTTGCAAAGTCTCTCCGAATTTATTTCAGGTACTATGTTCGATGGATCGGTTTATTTGTATACTCTCAGGTGTTTGGGGATTCAACGTGAACATGTTGTCAGATTTAACCCTACAGACTTGTCAGTTTCTTGTGAATGTAAACTATTCGAATCACAAGGGTGGTTGTGTCGCCATGCCTTGAAAGTGTTGGGTGGGAACATCTCAATTACAGGTATTCCATTTTCTTATATTTTGAAAAGATGGACTAAGGGTGCCAAACAAGGAATTATGAATGATGAATCTCATCAACTGTCACTAGATGCATCTAAGTTTAATCGATTTTCCACATTAATGCAACAATCTTTGGAACTGATGAGTTTGGGAGCTGAAGACGCAAATACTATGAAAATATTGACAAAGAACATGGACAAAGCAAAGGCTGAAATTTTATCATATAAATCAAGTGTGGTTCATGATGAGGCCGTGGTGATGACGATGATGATGAGGCTTCTGTGTGCAAGATGTCGGTATTGGACCCCCTTCGAAGGAAAGGAAAGGGAATGGGTTATGGGAGGCTTAAAAGCTCAAGTGAGAAAAAGAAAAAAACATCTAAGAAAGGAACACACTCAACGCGAATAGATAGTCAAAGTGAGTGACATACTATTCTAGTTAATGTAATTAGTTAAATTTTTTTTCCTTATGCTATGTTACATGATTTCAATTAACATATTTATTGCTTTGTAATGTAGAGTTGGTTGTCCATGCAACACATGACGAAACTCATTTTCCAGATTATTCGCGTAATTCAAATCCGTTTCAAAGTGCCTTTTATCCGAACAACATTGGTGGTCCTATAGTGAATCTAAATTTTCATAATCAGGTTTGTCGCTCTTCGTCCTCCATTTATAATTACGTTTTACTTATTTTGGTCATTTTTTTATATAGATGCAGCAGCCGCCATACATCATGCCACCGGGGAATATGAATGGATTTTGCCCATTGCCTAGTCAGGTATTTAATAGTTTGGTGTAGTAATTTTGTTATAATGAACTGTGCTTATCTACAACTATAGAAAACATCCTTCTTAAAAGTTGCGATCATTGGAATAATTTAGTTACATTATGCTAATAGGATCATTTATTTTATGTAGATGCAAGCACCATATATCATGCCGCCAGGAATCATGAGTGGTTTTTCCCCGTTCACTAGTCAGGTACTTATTTTGAAATCATTTTGGATCCCAGTTATTTCATCTTTTTGTTGCTAATGTAATATTTATTATCGATGGTTGTTTTTTGGATTAGATGTTGGAGTACCATAATAGATCTCATGGAACCATTTTGAGTCAGGTAGAACTTACGTTTTCTCTCATGGAATCACACTTCAACACTAGTTGTAATGTTGAAAACAGATTATTTGAGACATAATTATTAGTGAAATGTAAAGAAATTCATTATTTTTTGTATAGGGGTCATCAAACTCCTTTCAACATCTTGAGCATCCTGCAAGCAATAGGTATGATGTTGATGCTGAAAACTTATTTAGCTCCAGTATATTTCTATATCAATTCGTTATTCTCTTGGTGACGCAGTGAACAATTTGATGAGCCGAAGGGCAATTCATAAGGCTTTTCTCAAGGCGCTAGTATGTTTTTTGGTACACAAGGTAAATGTGCAATTTGTCGGAAAACTACCTATCCACTTGATAAGGTTCATTTTGCTTGTCTCAAAGAGTCTTCATATGGGTTATGGATCATGAGGTTACCAGTTTGATAATAATGTTTTCTATAAGACTTATTTTAGCTGAATGAAGAGTATTTTCTCTGTCAAGAGCTAGGAAAGTTTGAAACATTATGAAGAGCATTTATGAAGCATTTAGAATAAATTAAAATTTATCCTTAAACAAGCGACTAAACTTTCTCAAAAGGCCAAGACGCATAAACAAGAGATTTTTGCAACTTATGGTGTTGTTCATGATCATGTTGCGGAGTATCTTGTGGACATTATACCATACTTTGGTTTGATAGAAGCTCTGCTGGAATTACTTTCCACTTGAATTTACTAGCCTAAAGGATCATGACACTTTATTCCCTTTCTTTTGGTGTATTGTGGTGTGCCGACCTAAGCGCCAGCCTTGGAACATAACAATGGAGTTTGGTTTTTTAATTGTTCTTAGATGGCTTCGTGAAACTTACTTTATTCCCTTTCTTTTGATTCGTTGTAACTCCTTACTTGCACAAATTATTACAGATAACTTTGTCTGCAGTTAGAGAATGGGCTGTGTCTCAGAATACTTTTAGAGGTCAGACATTATCTTTCATAGTCCATTACCCGCCTTTGAACTTTTTTAGCAGTAGTGGAAAACTACTTTGCGTATGATTGCACTAACCATTTTATTGGCTACTAGAGACAGCAGGTTTGTAACAACTTAGCTTTCTTGCAAGAATGTCCTATAGATTTCCTTCTCTAAATTAGGAGGAATGCAAAAGATCATATTTAATCATGAAGATCTAATGCCCCCACTAATCCACGTTTTTCCTATGCAGTCTCGAAGGATCTGATACTTTGGTAGCTTCTGGAATTATTTTGCTTTATATCTTAGCAAGGTTCGCCATATGAGACAATTCATTTTTTTTTTGTTAGGACATGATATTCAAGTTAGTGATAGACGACTTCTGAGACACATTTGGGATAGAGAATGACATGCAGTTTGTCAAGCATCAGGCATCCCTTCTGTAATTGATGAACTTGCAGTTTGAGAATCCTTTCGTTTGATTCATTATATTTGGATCCGATGTAGCTCCCAACAATGTTGTTCATTAATTCAAAAATCATTTATTGAAAATTGTTTTCTTTTTCCTTCGGTTTTTTTTTCAGATGGGTATACTTCAATAGAAATCCAAAGTGAAGATCTAAATGTAAATTTACTTCTCTCCAGATTTTTTTTCAATATGAGCATCCTAAATTCAAATCCAGAATGGAACAAATAATAAGATGAGTCAATAAATGATTTCTTTGAAATTCAATGCAACAAATTATTGCGAGCTATTATTGGGTCCGGTTATCTTAATTCACGAAAGGAGTCTCAAACTGCGTTATCCATTATTGATAGGGCTTCACTAGATGTGGAAGAATGGATGTCAGTTCTCTTCCCAAATGATGATCAAGCTATCCATCACAACATGATACGTCTTGTCCAATCAAATAACCAAGAAACATCTAACATGGCATTTTATGCTAAGACACTAAAGCCCATTCAATTGATGAAGACTACGAAAGTTATAGATCCTTCTCTCACTAGAAAAACATGGATGCAGTGTTTGCAGTTAGAGCTTCATGATTAAATATGATTTTTGCAACCTCCGAGAGAATTTAGAGATGGATTTTATGGGTCAACCTTCCAAGAAAGCTAAACATGATTTGTAACCTGCTGTCCTCTAGGTAGTGGTAATGCCATTATTCAAGTGCCTAAAACGCAAACAAGTTTAATCCACATTTGACTAAAAACACAGTGTCAAAAAAAAGTAAATCTTACTAAGAGCGAACAACTGTCAACCCTAAAACTTCTGAGACTCTGCCTTCTCCTGACTGTTTTTCCAAAAGCTTCGCCTGTAAGAATTTGTGAATAGTAAGGATAAACAAGGAGAGCAAAAGCAGGCCAATTAACGAAGTTTAGCATTACACCTTTGAGACCATGTCAACATTATAATCCCTGCTAGAACCCAAATGTGCAGGAGGTTTATCACTATTCCTAAATTCCTCCAGAGCTGCAAGTCATCAATAGGAACTATTCAAATTACCCATTAAAGATAATGCAACAATGCAGCAAATTATGGGGAACGCATGAAGAAAGCAGACCTGAATGAGATTAAGTGATGCTGACTCTCCTCCATAATAGTCATTCCTATCCATATGCAAAACCTGGTCCAAAAGGTTCTTCTGTCAGCAGCAGAGGAGAAATCCACAAGACAGAAGAGTGAACAATTTACTCAACAAGCTACATGAAAGGGCTAAGTAGCACGAAAGTTGAAAAAGAAAATGGGAGTACATAAATAAACTAGTGGAATGGATATGGCGTTCAACAAATTCTTACTTCAGTTAGTTCCTATAGTGTTCAAGTAACATTTAGTCTTAATAATGTTATGAGAAACCAAATGACAGCTAGCTCTAGTCTAGCCTCGAAAATACTCTTCATTCAGCTAAAATAAGTCTTATAGAAAACATTATTATCAAACTGGTAACCTCATGATCCATAACCCATATGAAGACTCTTGAGACAAGCAAAATGAACTTATCAAGTGGATAGGTAGTTTTCCGACAAATTGCACATTTACCTTGTGTACCAAAAAAACATACTAGCGCCTTGAGAAAAGCCTTATGAATTGCCCTTCGGCTCATCAAATTGTTCACTGCGTCACCAAGAGAATAACGAATTGATATAGAAATATACTGGAGCTAAATAAGTTTTCAGCATCAACATCATACCTATTGCTTGCAGGATGCTCAAGATGTTGAAAGGAGTTGATGACCCCTATACAAAAAATAATGAATTTCTTTACATTTCACTAATAATTATGTCTCAAATAATCTGTTTTCAACATTACAACTAGTGTTGAAGTGTGATTCCATGAGAGAAAACGTAAGTTCTACCTGACTCAAAATGGTTCCATGAGATCTATTATGGTACTCCAACATCTAATCCAAAAAAAAACCATCGATAATAAATATTACATTAGCAACAAAAGATGAAATAACTGGGATCCAAAATGATTTCAAAATAAGTACCTGACTAGTGAACGGGGAAAAACCACTCATGATTCCTGGCGGCATGATATATGGTGCTTGCATCTACATAAAATAAATGATCCTATTAGCATAATGTAACTAAATTATTCCAATGATCGCAACTTTAAGAAGGATGTTTTCTATAGTTGTAGATAAGCACAGTTCATTATAACAAAATTACTACACCAAACTATTAAATACCTGACTAGGCAATGGGCAAAATCCATTCATATTCCCCGGTGGCATGATGTATGGCGGCTGCTGCATCTATATAAAAAAATGACCAAAATAAGTAAAACGTAATTATAAATGGAGGACGAAGAGCGACAAACCTGATTATGAAAATTTAGATTCACTATAGGACCACCAATGTTGTTCGGATAAAAGGCACTTTGAAACGGATTTGAATTACGCGAATAATCTGGAAAATGAGTTTCGTCATGTGTTGCATGGACAACCAACTCTACATTACAAAGCAATAAATATGTTAATTGAAATCATGTAACATAGCATAAGCAAAAAAAATTTAACTAATTACATTAACTAGAATAGTATGTCACTCACTTTGACTATCTATTCGCGTTGAGTGTGTTCCTTTCTTAGATGTTTTTTTCTTTTTCTCACTTGAGCTTTTAAGCCCCCATAACCCATTCCCTTTCCTTTCCTTCGAAGGGGGTCCAATACCGACATCTTGCACACAAAAGCCTCATCATCATCGTCATCACCACTGGCCTCATCATGAACCACACTTGATTTATATGATAAAATTTCAGCCTTTGCTTTGTCCATGTTCTTCATCAATATTTTCATAGTATTTGCGTCTTCAGCTCCCAAACTCATCAGTTCCAAAGATTGTTGCATTAATGTGGAAAATCGATTAAACTTAGATGCATCTAGTGACAGTTGATGAGATTCATCATTCATAATTCCTTGTTTGGCACCCTTAGTCCATCTTTTCAAAATATAAGAAAATGGAATACCTGTAATTGAGATGTTCCCACCCAACACTTTCAAGGCATGGCGACACAACCACCCTTGTGATTCGAATAGTTTACATTCACAAGAAACTGACAAGTCTGTAGGGTTAAATCTGACAACATGTTCACGTTGAATCCCCAAACACCTGAGAGTATACAAATAAACCGATCCATCGAACATAGTACCTGAAATAAATTCGGAGAGACTTTGCAAGAATTCTTCATTGAACCTTTTAAAAATTGTACGAGTATACAATGAAGCAGCATGCGTCAAGACCCACTATTCGGAACCTGCAATTTGGGCTTCCCACGAGAACTGTAATCATCTTGACTTTCTATTTCTCTCATGTGTTTCACTTGTTCTTCATAGTGGTGGACAAATTCTACAAGGGTCATTGTCTTAGTCGACATACGTTGAAAGACATTATTCGTGCTCTCACTCCTTTGGCTTGATCTTATACCACATGAAAAGGTATCACGACCAAAAGCTAAGCTCCATTTATGTCTAAGACCGTACAATCTCTTCAGCCAATTGTTATTCTCGGTACCCCACTCCTCTTCCATTTTCCTCCAAGTACATTCAAATTCGTCCTTTGATCTACATCTATACATAAGCGCTAACAAATATTTATCCTTAAAATCTGACTTGTGGTAAAGATTTGGAATGTTTTCATTGGCATTTTTCATAATATGCCAAGTGCATAAACGGTGTTGTGTATTTGGAAACACAATTCTAATAGCTTTTGCCATGGCTTGGTCTTGATCGGTGAACATTGTTTTCGGAGCCTTATTTCCCATAGCCTTCAAAAATGCCTCAAATAACCAAATAAACGATTCTGCAGTCTCATCCAATAAAAATGCACAACCAAACAGAACATTCTTCCAATGGTGATTAACCCCAACAAAAGGTGCACATATCATGTTATATTTGTTGGTACGATATGTGGTATCAAACACCAACACATCACCAAAACAATCGTAATCAAATCTCGACAAGCTATCTCTCCAAAATAAATTTGTTAATCTACCATCTTGATCAACTTGTACAGCATAAGAAAACATTGGGTTTGCGTTTGTATGCAATGTAATGATTTAGAAGGCTTTGACAATCTCCCCCACTTATAGCATTGGATCTTTTCTTCTGTATCATATTTTGACTATCACGCAAGATAAAACCCAAGTTTTTGCTTCCTCCAGCTCTATTTGCTAAAACCTTATATGCCGTAGTGCCCCCAACGCCTGCTGTAATCATGTCAACTAAAGCACCTTTGCAAGGATCAGAAATCATTCTCCCACATCTAATCAAATGCTTTTGATCATCCGGAACAAATGCATGATTATGGTTAGAAACATACTTTATGACTTCATACACACCATTGTCAACTTTAAATTTGATACGAGCAAGACAACCGCATCTAACTTCATATCTCTCAAATTTCTTTTCTTGATCAGATGAGCCGATAGAATACCCCTCACAATTACACACAAAAGTATGTCGGGTAATTTCTCCTTTCCTATTTCTAGACAGATTTTCCTTCTTCACTCCAAATCCTTTGCCGATTGCATAGGCCACATACTTATGATATGCTTCAGCTTCATTTGAAAAAATCATCCCTATTGTGAACTCAAAGTCTTTTTCCATATCACGCATTACATGTGCAAGATGGGAAGTTCCATGCTGCAACTAAAAAAATAAAAAGGAATTGATATAGTGAGGAATGACTACACTTACTATTTCACATCACATAATCTGAGTGAGAAATTACCTCTGATTCAGCCATCCAATATCTTTGAAGTAGAGAATAAAAAATAATTTGGGCAAAAGTGGCTTTGCAATACGTTTTGATAAAATCCCTACAATATAAGCAAATTTTTTTCTTTTTAGATTTAAGCAAGTCCTCTAGGTGCAAGCAAAGACAATATACTAACAGTGTAAGATTTAACATCAATATTGTAGAGGTAAATCAAACTGATATTATTAATGCAAATCTTAGCATCATGGAAATATATTAAACATGTCTTGGTTTAGAGGCCATGAGGGAATAATTACCAGGCTTTTCAGGCAACCCAGTCATCAACAAGAGGTTATTCTGCACGTCGAATAGCATTCAGCACCTCTGGACCCTTTTTAATTCCAAACAAGAGCTTTCCAATGAGTTTCACACTGTGATCTATATGCATCTGATGTGACATCGGCTAAAAAAATTGCTTCTGCATATTGAGTTTCCTAGAAGAGCCTTCAAGAGCTTTATGGAACTGAAACAAAGCTAGATGCAAAATCAGATTTGGTTACACAATGTTCATACAACTGTGATGGGAACAGTAAGAGGAAGTACAATGACATGGAATACCATTAAGAGGAAGTACAATAACATGTATTTCTGGCACCTTTTATAAATGCATGTAATAAATGTTTGATCTGGTTAGAAGAGAGATGCATTAATCACTGCGCGGCTATTTACTCAAATCACTCATGTCAGTTCTTTTTCAAATTCTACAACTACCGGCAAATAAAAGGAGAATGGTATCAATAGGGGATTTTAGAGATTCAGATTTTCATATAAGTTGGGACCACGATATCTATGTTTGAAATAGTATTTGTTGGGATTAATTGTTAGTCAATGAAAACATATGTTCTTTTTTTGTGAACTTTAGGACTCTAATCCTGTAATCAACATGCTGTTTAGTCAAATATGTGGACGGTATAATGTATGTAGTGGTAACAAGTTAATGTAGGTTATGTGTAGGAGGCGGCCATGTCATTTCGCTTATACTGGTAAAGTTGGGGTGTGACAATTTGTATCCCAAATGCTCATTTGATGTGTCAATTGATGAGTAGATCAATGCATGAAGACTTGACTACCCATAAGTGCTGCAAACTAGGTAGAATTGGAGGATAATTGAGTTCTAGCTCCAACAAAAATAAACGTGGAACAAAAACACTCAAACCTCTCTGGATATTACATTTCCGACCTGTATCATCTATAAGCGACTTCATCGTCCGTTGTAGATTCGCAATCACTACTGAAAATGCCTAGGGACAAAAGTAGAATTCACATTGTGAGTCCACAAGCAAGGAATAATTTATCATACTAGCAGGCGGAACAGAGGAACCATGCAGGCGAAATAGTCCTGCAGATGTTCCTACTAAGAAGCAGCACATGAAGAATTCAGAACTCCGAACTTTTGGATATTAGCGTGAACTTTCCACCTTTTCACATTCTTTTACATGAAACACCAGAACTTACTAACAAGAGTCCACATATTCCAACCTCTTCAGGATTTGAACAGAACTAGATTCAACTACCATAGATATAGATATATCTCGATGGACGGACCTCAACCTATATCGCAACAAGAAGATTGAGGAAGCAAGGAGTAGGGCGGTGCCTTGCCTGAGAAAGGTCCCGAGATCCTATACTCTGAATCAGCAACAAGTTCTTAAAAAGAGTTCAAACACTGCTCAACTCGAAACAGTTTCTGCATGAGAACAGAGAAGTCATGAGGGCTTTCAAGCAAAACCAAGAGCCAAACTATAATGTTATAAGCAATTCAACCAATATGAAAAGCTAAATGATCTTGACCTGTTCGAGTAAGTTACACATTCTGTTGTTTGCTTGAAACTTCTTTCGTTTTGATACCTTCCTTTTCCTGCAGACAGCATAATGAAGTTCAAACCATCAATTCTGCAAACCAAGTAGAGGCTGGGTATGTTTAATATATGCAGCAATGCAAAGAAAGTGGTTATGTGAGAAGAAAATAGAGGCAGCTTACATGCATTGCAAAGCGAGGCCAAGCATGACTGTTTTACCGTATTTTCAAATTTAACTCAGTTGTGGTGAGTTATGTTACAGTCTTAGACTGATATTAATACTTCTGAATGCACAATCTTGGCAACAAGTTATCGGGAGGTGATCATCTTAACAGGTTTGTGTATTCCATGTCATGTATATACTGATGCCACAAGAGAACCTCCTGGTGATGCAATTTAGCAGTATATCGTCTACAAAATCCAAATCCGGTCTTAATACC
>JAGVVM010001934.1:0-28428 GCA_019149425.1 Psidium friedrichsthalianum
TAGAATGAATTGTTCGAGTTCCACAGGTAGCATTGGGGTGTGGATAAAAAGGGCATAGAATTCTTTACAGGATGATTAATCTTTGACTGGTGCTTATACATGTCCAGAGAGGTACTTCAGCATATAAACTTTACATGAATCTCTATGCAAACGAGTTTCACCATTGCCCTCTCATAGAAACTCAGCCTTAAATCATTTTTTCAGACAGTACTTATAAATGATAGAATGTTTATCAACTGGTTTGGGACTCGAATACATGGGCAATGAGCCTATCCAGCATATTTTCTGCCCATTGGCGTTGTTTCACAAATGAAATATATTGCCTGTACCTGTTATAGTTGAAAAACACTTACTATTAATTTTGGCAGATTAAGTGTCAGAATGTGATCATCCTTACTGCGACAAATATCACTGAGCTGGACCAGGAATGGGACTGTTTGATTGATTTGATGGGATCAACTGGCCAGTTAGTAGTGGCGGAACCATTTGTCTCAAAGCGCTTAACAGCAAATCTTTCTGATGTATGTTTTTCTCTTGCAAATTGCATGATGTGATTTAATGCTTCCTGCATTCTCTTGCAAATCTTTCTCAAGTTGTTAACGTTTGCCAAAGATTGAGAAGCGTGGTTCATTCCAATCGGCTTGTCTAGGCATATAATCTTTGTGGGCCTACCACATCTTCTGATTGGATCATGATTGGAATTTACAGGCATATTGTCTATCATTTTTTGAATCCTACAGTAGAAGCAGCTGAACCTCTGTCAAAACTTTGCCTTGAATTTCCTGACGTGTGCATTGGTAAGCTCAATACTAATGTCGGTTCTCTGGCGTGGTATGATTTTCTAATTGATACTTACTATTTTCTTTACAAGGGTGTTATCGTAATCACGGCATGGGCCTCTTGTCATCAGCTTCGAAAGCAAGGTACGAATGGTCTCTGGATGCTTAGCAAACTATTGTGTACAAATAATGTCCTCTTTCCGCTTTAGATATTGAAGAATTTGGTTGCAGGATAATGCAAGAATCGATTCAGCTATGGTTGCGCTGCGCAAGAAGTTCCACCCAGAAGCATTTTCTGAAATCAATTGAGAAAGTTCGGATATTTGGGCTTTGACTGGCAAGCTGGAGCAACCAAGAAGCTTACTCGTCAATTGCAATCTCAAACACTCGCGGGAGTGCGTGGCCATGCGCCCTCATCTAAGTGGCACAAGGAGATGGTGTGATCACCGATTCGGAGGAGATTGCAAATACAGCAATGAAAGGCTAAATTCAACTTTATACAGCATTCTTAGGCAGTGCCCCTTTAAATTACAAATATTGATGCGCTTGTCCTTGCAAACATTGCAAACAAGCCAATGAAAAGTAGAAAGTGGATGGGAAGGTGAAATAAAATTTTAGGAGGCTAGTCCACTTCTCGTCTTTTCAAATTAGTTAGCTTTTTCCATGCGCTTATCTTATATTTCACCTTCCTTGATTGGTTGCTGAGAAAACACTGTCCCAACCTTTCGAAAATCCTAATTTGATAGCTTTTCTCTGTCTTTCAAGGGAGGTCTATTGCATTCGTTCTTTATAGCTGTGCCTCGCTTTGCTTGTGCGCGTTTCAAGGAAGCTAATGGATTATATAGTGCCTTCAAATAATTGCTCTATGGAACATTGGTGTAATTATTGTTTATGCTTGGGTTGGGTATAGGTGTGGTTGGTGTCAAGCCGAACCGAACACAACCTGAACCTAACTGAAAATTTTCAGGCATTTTTAGGTCGGGATTGGATTCCCATTTGGTCCAGGAAGTAAACGAAACAGATTCCTAATGGTTCGATTTGGTTCCAGCATGATACCAGAACTGAACTGAAAGGTAAAACCAAAACAATCGAGTCCATTGGTCGCTGGTGAATCTGGCAGCAGGCAGCGCAGAGATGGAGTGATTGAAATAAGGAGAATGATTTCTCCATTGCGAGTGTCATCCTCATGCGCAGAATCTAAATGCATAAGTTGTCGTGAAGATTTCTGGTTTTGTTCATGGAGGTGATTGTATCATCTTCTTCACCGATATTGTCATCATCCTATTTTACCGGGTTTCTTCATTTGTCGTGCTCGTACCTTTTCTACATGCTTGAACTGGAGAAGACTCCATGAAGATGAGAACTACATCAAGTTTGTCGTGGTTATGGCGAAGAAGGAACCCTCCTCCTCTTCTCCTTCTCCCTCGGTTTGATATCTCTGCCATTCCGTCTCACAATTAATTCAATTGGGTGTTCCATTGCAGCTTCTGTCATTTCTTTTGCCCAGAGATAGCTGGCGCTCTAGTGAGATCTGTCATTCACATTGACTAATTTCAGGGCATTTCCGATTTCGTCAAGTTTCTCACCTGATTTTTTCTACTTTTGAAAAGCTAATCCGCGAGGCCTCCATTTTTTGGCTACTTCAATTGGGGCTTGAAGCTATCGAGCTCATCAGATTCATCACGCCTTCTAATTGTCTGTTTCTCTCTTTGATTTTCGCTTTTTGGGTTTCGTTTTAAGTGAGCGAGCAAAATGGCGGGAGGGCAGATGCAAATGGAGGGGATGAAAGACCAGAGCAGGCAGGTCAACTACACGACAGACCATCTCTTCGGAGAAATCCAACAATTCATATATATATATATATGAAAGACTCGAAATGTCAATCCAAAACAAACAGAACCGGGTACTGCAAGGTCATGCCTTGGTTTGGGCCAAAAAATATTTATGCTCTTCATGTTCGGGTCGGTTTTGGTATCATTGATTCCCTAACCGACCCAACACTTGACACCCCTTGTAGCTGGTGCATCAATATAGTAGGATTTCCTTCATTAGATTTCTCTTCGGGTCAACATTGTAGATTTTAAAGTGGGCTCTATCTGAAAATTGTTTTTCCTTTATTCGCTGCCGAGGTACGCACTTTGTCCCTTTCGAATTTTTCCTTCACTTGCCTCTTTTACCGTTTAATACTCTAGCTTGACTCCACTCCAATAGGATATTGAAGATTCGATACTCGTGTAGCGTTAAAGCTTTGACTTTTCAAGCTCTAGCTCGACTCAATTAAATTTAGTCGAGCTCGGGTACATTTTGACTCGATCATTCAAGTGTTCTTATAAGAGCTTGAATTAAACTCGAGTTCAAGCTCGAATTTTGATAATTCATGACAATTGTAAATTTATAGTTATATAGCAAAAATATATAATATACAATTACTTGTTACTTGGTTAGGCATTTCAGCTGCTCGAGTAACGTATATTCAAGTTTGAGCAAAATTCGCGATTACATTGTGGTATGAGAGAAGAAGCAAAGTGTATTGAGAATTGTTTTTAGGGCCAATAGTCCAAAACTCAAATGCATGTCGTGCCACATTTATCTTAAAATAATTTGTGTCGCAAAAACTCTCTTTCGGGTATACTCATGCCACAGTTACCCTAATGTCACAAAAATTCTCAAATTGATATATCAATGCCACATTTTTGTGCAACATTTACCACAAATTATAGTAAATCCGGAAACTTTTTGAAGGTAAATATGGTACAGGTGCACCAATTTGATGTAAATGTGGTACGGGGGTATTATTGTGGGATTTTTCTGTGACATAAAATTATTTTGGTTATTTGTGGTTCGGTTGTACCAGCTTGGGAGTTTTTGTGACATAAAAATTAGTTTAGGATAAATGTGGCACGATTGTATCAATTTGAAGGTTTTGGTGGTATTAACCCTTGTTTATATTCGTAGAAGCAGAGTTACAAGTAAAAGAAAACATTTTTAAGCGTTACATTTTCTGAAATGTTTGATGATGGATTCCAACTTCATTTGGACTATTAGAGCAGGAAGGGAGCAGTCAAAAGTGAATAAATAGCATAGTAGAATTGGTAAACACTTGATGTCACCCTCAACCTTTCTAACTTGAAGGATGAGTTTTTGGCCAAACCCAAAGATGACAACCAAGTCGGTTCACAAAAGTCAGTTCATAAGAAAAATCAGAAAATCATTAGCCACGTAAAGTTTTTCTTGGGCTAGGGTGAAGCTTTGATGAAATTTTAGCGGTGGTCCGAAGAATAATGAAATAAAAAAAAAAGAATAAATGAAGTACAAACATGAAGTGACGAACAAAATGGAAAATGTTTTCGAGCCGGTCATTGATTTTCCAGGTACCGAACACCAAAACTTAAGAAAAATATTTTTCACAAAAATACTTTCGCGAAAACATAACCTAATACCAGACATAAGAAAGTCTTAATTCGGTAAGAAGTTCATCTTTTTTTCCTTTTTTTTTTTTTTTTGTGAAGCCAATAGTTCCAATAAGTATTGTTCATAACTTCCTCTACACCTGACTGTTCCCTAAGGTTCAAGTAAATTAGATTAACCATGCACAAGCTTCTCATTTGACAACAAATGAGCAATATTTAAAACCAACCAGCTTTGAATCACTTCGACATCATGCAATCTCGAGATATTTGGCGATAAAATTACCAGTAGTTTATGAACCTCTGTTCCATTATTCAAAACATTCATGTACTTTTCTTGGTGCCCTTATGTTTTTGGTGAGGATCATGAAGTTCCGTTACCACAGGGCGTGTGGACCAATCAGGCAAATCATTTTCTTATCTGAAAGTGGTGTAATGTGACTGAGAATTGAATTTTGTACGATATACAACACGGTTATGTACAATTGCACCATTGGGTTAAACCACAGGGGGACTTCCCTAATCCTTCAGCAGAAATCCCACTGCCAAAAACCTTCTCAACGATCCCTCCACCGCTCCGAACTGCAAGGTGAAGCCTTTCAGAAGCGGAGGAACTCAAAGCAACGGGACCGCGACGGTCATCGTCAATTTCTCATGCAAACCTCCTTTGATTGCCTTTTCTGCCGTGACAACCTGAAACAGACAGATTGATTTAGTAGATGATTTCAGAGTTTCTGAACATTTTAAAAGAGGGACAAGGAAGCCATAGAAATATATCTTCCCATTTCCACACAAATTGTGCGTTGCATGCGCTGCTGAAAGAAGGGATGCGCAAGGGTGCAGGTGGAACCCTCGATGTGCGTGGAAATAAGGAAAATGTGGACACTGTCAGTCTCTCAAAGGCGCGTATGCATCTCCTGACATTTCAATTCTACAATTGGATGGCATTGACTTGAAGACTGTATTGCCAAGGACACGTCTAGGGTACTAACATTGTACCGTACTTCATCAATTCTCTGTCGTTGGATGACGCTGGTTGACAAAAAACTCGACTAAGGATGACAACAATGTATGGTGACATTGTTGTACCTTAGAAATATCTGGAGATTTACAAAGACGGACTTAGGTCTTAGTTCAAGGAATTTAGAATCATGTTGATCTTGTTGTACTAGCAAACGATAGTGCGTTAGCCAGAAAACTAGAAAGTAAGCAACTCTAAGGCGCGTGGTTGCTTATGTTATTTTGCAGATTCTAGGGTATGCCATTAACAGAGTCTACAACAATCGACTTTCCAGTGCAAACCTTTGCCTAATAAAAGACTCATGAGCAAATAATTTTTTCTGCCTGAACTTTTAAAAGCACACATAAAATTGAGTGGAAAACAACGAGTCGAAAAAACAAATATAGTGGTGCAGGAGCTGCAACAACTTCAAAACCTTGCACTTTCATATATCCATTTCTTTTTTGTTGGTTTTTGTCTACTCAATTGCACCATGCCCATGAGCTTCAAAAATTCAATTCTTATCTGAACAACCACTCCACACATTAGCTAAAAATTACTAGTATACCTCTCCACCGTGTTCAAGGACAGCATCTTCAACAACATCACTTAACATTTCAATGGAACGACAGAAACCCAAGATGCAAAGCCTTCTGCTGCCAGATCAAGACCCTGGTACAAATGATCCTGCTACATTAGATGTGAAAAGAACAAATTATAGATGGGTTTACAGAGAAATCGCTCACATTGGTAGCCGCAATATCAAATAAAGCTCCCAGACCAGCCTTGCTCTGGATTCATGTAATCATTTTGCTTGACAGCGTTGGAATTTTCTGATAGTATTTGGATCTACCGTTTGCCTCTTCTGTCAATTAAAATGGCCAATAAGAAGGGAGATTCTAATATTCATAGTAATACTGAACACATTGCCTATGAGACATATCCAAACATCAGATTGCATGATATCGGCTAAATGATATTAGTGAACTTTATCTCTTAAACTAGATCAAATATATCCGAAAAAAGATATATAATAAAAATTTAAAAATATGAAATAATATGCCGGCGAGGAAATCGATAAACGGGGAAAAAAAAAAATATAATAAATATTGTGATCTAGTTTCAGAGTAAAGTTCACTAATATCAATTTAGCCGATATCATTTCCTCTGATGTTTTGGATATGTCGTCATAGGCAATGTGTTTCGCTATTTCTATGAATAGTTAGAAATCTCCCTTCTTATTGGCCATTTTAATTTGACAGAAGAGGCAAGGTAGATCAAATACTTTCTCAAAATTCCAACGCTTTCAAGAAAATGATTACATGATCCAGAGCAACGGCCACTGTGTCTTGGAGCTTTATTTGATATTGCGGGCTACCAAGGTGATGATTTCCTCTGTAACCCATCGATACTTTGTTCTGTTCATCATCCTAATTATGCAGGATCCATTTGGTAACCAGGGTCTTGATATGGCAGAAGGCTTGCATCTTGGGTTTCTGTCGTTCCATTGAAATGTTCAGTCGATGTTTGTTGAAGATGCTGGTCCCTTGACCCCGGTGGGAGAGGTATACTAGTACTTTTTTTAGCTAATGTGTGGAGTGGTTGTTTAAGGATAAGAATTGATTTGAGCTCATGGGCATGGTGCAATTGAGTAGACAAAACCAAACAAAAAGATGGATATATGAAAGTGCAAAGGTTTTGAAGTTGTTGCAGCTCCTGCACCACTATATTTGTTTTTTCGACTCGTTGTTTTCCACTCAATTTTATGTGTGCTTTTAAAAGTTCAGGCAGAAAAAATTATTTGCTCATGAGTCTTTTATTAGGCAAAGGTTTGCACTGGAAAGTCGATTGTTGTAGACTCTGTTAATGGCATACCCTAGAATCTGCAAAATAACATAAGCAACCACGCGCCTTAGAGTTGCTTACTTTCTAGTTTTCTGGCTAACGCACTATCGTTTGCTAGTACAACAAGATCAACATGATTCTAAATTCCTTGAACTAAGACCTAAGTCCGTCTTTGTAAATCTCCAGATATTTCTAAGGTACAACAATGTCACCATACATTGTTGTCATCCTTAGTCGAGTTTTTTTGTCAACCAGCGTCATCCAACGACAGAGAATTGATGAAGTACGGTACAATGTTAGTACCCTAGACGTGTCCTTGGCAATACAGTCTTCAAGTCAATGCCATCCAATTGTAGAATTGAAATGTCAGGATAGATGCATTACGCGCCTTTGAGAGACTGACAGTGTCCACATTTTCCTTATTTCCACGCACATCGAGGGTTCCACCTGCACCCTTGCGCATTCCCTTTCTTTCAGCAGCGCATGCAACGCACAATTTGTGTGGAAATGGGAAGATATATTTCTATGGCTTCCTTGTCCCTCTTTTAAAATGTTCAGAAACTCTGAAATCATTCTACTAAATCAATCTGTATGTTTCAGGTTGTCACGGCAGAAAAGGCAATCAAAGGAGGTTTGCATGAGAAATTGACGATGACCGTCGCGGTCCCGTTGCTTTGGGGAGTTCCTCCCGCTTCTGAAAGGCTTCACCTTGCAGTTCGGAGCGGTGGAGGGATCGTTGAGAAGGTTTTTTGGCAGTGGGATTTCTGCTGAAGGATTAGGGAAGTCCCCCTGTGGTTTAACCCAATTGGTGCAATTGTACATAACCGTGTTGTATATCTGTACAAAATTCAATTCTCAGTCACATTACACCACTTTCTCAGATAAGAAAATGATTTGCCTGATTGGTCCACACGCCCTGTGGTAACGGAACTTCATGATCCTCACCAAAAACATAAGGGCACCAAGAAAAGTACATGAATGGTTTTGAATAATGGAACAGAGGTTCATAAACTACTGGTAATTTTATCGCCAAATATCTCGAGATTGCATGATGTCGAAGTGATTTCTTTTTATGCCTCAGACCACTCGATGCAAAAGCTGGTTGGTTTTAAATTATTGCTCATTTGTTGTCAAATGAGAAGCTTGTGCATGGTTTAATCTAATTTACTTGAACCTTAGGGAACAGTCAGGTGTAGAGGGAAGTTATGAACAATACTTATTGGAACTATTTGGCTTCACAAAAAAAAAAAAAGGAAAAAATAGATGAACTTCTTACCGAATTAAGACTTTCTTATGTCTGGTATTAGGTTATGTTTTCGCGAAAGTATTTTTGTGAAAAATATTTTTCTTAAGTTTTGGTGTTCGGTACCTGGAAAATCAATGACCGGCTCGAAAACATTTTCCATTTTGTTCGTCACTTCATGTTTGTACTTCATTTATTTCTTTTTCTTTTTTATTTCATTATTCTTCGGACCACCGCTAAAATTTCATCAAAGCTTCACCCTAGCCCAAGAAAACTTTACGTGGCTAATGATTTTCTGATTTTTCTTATGAAACTGACTTTTGTGAACCGACTTGGTTGTCATCTTTGGGTTTGGCCAAAAACTCATCCTTCAAGTTAGAAAGGTTGAGGGTGACATCAAGTGTGTTTACCAATTCTACTATGCTATTTTATTCACTTTTGACTGCTCCCTTCCTGCTCTAATAGTCCAAATGAAGTTGGAATCCATCATCAAACATTTCAGAAAATGTAACGCTTAAAAATGTTTTCTTTTACTTGTAACTCTGCTTCTACGAATATAAACAAGGGTTAATACCACCAAAACCTTCAAATTGATACAATCGTGCCACATTTATCCTAAACTAATTTTTATGTCACAAAAACTCCCAAGCTGGTACAACCGAACCACAAATAACCAAAACTAATTTTATGTCACAGAAAATCCCACAATAATACCCCCGTACCACATTTACATCAAATTGGTGCACCTGTACCATATTTACCTTCAAAAAGTTTCCGGATTTACTATAATTTGTGGTAAATGTTGCACAAAAATGTGGCATTGATATATCAATTTGAGAATTTTTGTGACATTAGGGGTAACTGTGGCATGAGTATACCCGAAAGAGAGTTTTTGCGACACAAATTATTTTAAGATAAATGTGGCACGCATTTGAGGTTTTTGGACTATTGGCCCTAAAAACAATTCTCAATACACTTTGCTTCTTCTCTCATACCACAATGTAATCGCGAATTTTGCTCAAACTTGAATATACGTTACTCGAGCAGCTGAAATGCCTAACCAAGTAACAAGTAATTGTATATTATATATTTTTGCTATATAACTATAAAATTTACAATTGTCATGAATTATCAAAATTCGAGCTTGAACTCGAGTTTAATTCAAGCTCTTATAAGAACACTTTGACTGATCGAGTCAAAATGTACCCGAGCTCGACTAAATTTAATTGAGTCGAGCTAGAGCTTGAAAAGTCAAAGCTTAACGCTACACGAGTATCGAATCTTCAATATCCTATTGGAGTGGAGTCAAGCTAGAGTATTAAACGGTAAAAGAGGCAAGTGAAGGAAAAATTCGAAAGGGACAAAGTGCGTACCTCGGCAGCGAATAAAGGAAAAACAATTTTCAGATAGAGCCCACTTTAAAATCTACAATGTTGACCCGAAGAGAAATCTAATGAAGGAAATCCTACTATATTTGATGCACCAGCTACAAGGGGTGTCAAGTGTTCGGGTCGGTTAGGGAATCAATGATACCAAAACCGACCCGAACATGAAGAGCATAAATATTTTTTGGCCCAAACCAAGGCATGACCCTTGCAGTACCCGGTTCTGTTTGTTTTGGATTGACATTTCGAGTCTTTCATATATATATATATGAATTGTTGGATTTCTCCGAAGAGATGGTCTGTCGTGTAGTTGACCTGCCTGCTCTGGTCTTTCATCCCCTCCATTTGCATCTGCCCTCCCGCCATTTTGCTCGCTCACTTAAAACGAAACCCAAAAAGCGAAAATCAAAGAGAGAAACAGACAATTAGAAGGCGTGATGAATCTGATGAGCTCGATAGCTTCAAGCCCCAATTGAAGTAGCCAAAAAATGGAGGCCTCGCGGATTAGCTTTTCAAAAGTAGAAAAAATCAGGTGAGAAACTTGACGAAATCGGAAATGCCCTGAAATTAGTCAATGTGAATGACAGATCTCACTAGAGCGCCAGCTATCTCTGGGCAAAAGAAATGACAGAAGCTGCAATGGAACACCCAATTGAATTAATTGTGAGACGGAATGGCAGAGATATCAAACCGAGGGAGAAGGAGAAGAGGAGGAGGGTTCCTTCTTCGCCATAACCACGACAAACTTGATGTAGTTCTCATCTTCATGGAGTCTTCTCCAGTTCAAGCATGTAGAAAAGGTACGAGCACGACAAATGAAGAAACCCGGTAAAATAGGATGATGACAATATCGGTGAAGAAGATGATACAATCACCTCCATGAACAAAACCAGAAATCTTCACGACAACTTATGCATTTAGATTCTGCGCATGAGGATGACACTCGCAATGGAGAAATCATTCTCCTTATTTCAATCACTCCATCTCTGCGCTGCCTGCTGCCAGATTCACCAGCGACCAATGGACTCGATTGTTTTGGTTTTACCTTTCAGTTCAGTTCTGGTATCATGCTGGAACCAAATCGAACCATTAGGAATCTGTTTCGTTTACTTCCTGGACCAAATGGGAATCCAATCCCGACCTAAAAATGCCTGAAAATTTTCAGTTAGGTTCAGGTTGTGTTCGGTTCGGCTTGACACCAACCACACCTATACCCAACCCAAGCATAAACAATAATTACACCAATGTTCCATAGAGCAATTATTTGAAGGCACTATATAATCCATTAGCTTCCCTTGAAACGCGCACAAGCAAAGCGAGGCACAGCTATAAAGAACGAATGCAATAGACCTCCCTTGAAAGACAGAAAAGCTATCAAATTAGGATTTTCGAAAGGTTGGGACAGTGTTTTCTCAGCAACCAATCAAGGAAGGTGAAATATAAGATAAGCGCATGGAAAAAGCTAACTAATTTGAAAAGACGAGAAGTGGACTAGCCTCCTCAAATTTTATTTCACCTTCCCATCCACTTTCTACTTTTCATTGGCTTGTTTGCAATGTTTGCAAGGACAAGCGCATCAATATTTGTAATTTTAAAGGGGCACTGCCTAAGAATGCTGTATAAAGTTGAATTTAGCCTATCATTGCTGTATTTGCAATCTCCTCCGAATCGGTGATCACACCATCTCCTTGTGCCACTTAGATGAGGGCGCATTGGCCACGCACTCCCGCGAGTGTTTGAGATTGCAATTGACGAGTAAGCTTCTTGGTTGCTCCAGCTTGCCAGTCAAAGCCCAAATATCCGAACTTTCTCAATTGATTTCAGAAAATGCTTCTGGGTGGAACTTCTTGCGCAGCGCAACCATAGCTGAATCGATTCTTGCATTATCCTGCAACCAAATTCTTCAATATCTAAAGCGGAAGAGGACATTAATTTGTACACAATAGTTTGCTAAGCATCCAGAGACCATTCGTACCTTGCTTTCGAAGCTGATGACAAGAGGCCCATGCCGTGATTTACGATAACACCCTTGTAAAGAAAATAGTAAGTATCAATTAGAAAATCATACCACGCCAGAGAACCGACATTAGTATTTGAGCTTACCAATGCACACGTCAGGAAATTCAAGGCAAAGTTTTGACAGAGGTTCAGCTGCTTCTACCTGTAGGATTCAAAAAATGATAGACAATATGCCTGTAAATTCCAATCATGATCCAATCAGAAGATGTGGTAGGCCCACAAAGATTATATGCCTAGACAAGCCGATTGGAATGAACCACGCTTCTCAATCTTTGGCAAACGTTAACAACTTGAGAAAGATTTGCAAGAGAATGCAGGAAGCATTAAATCACATCATGCAATTTGCAAGAGAAAAACATACATCAGAAAGATTTGCTGTTAAGCGCTTTGAGACAAATGGTTCCGCCACTACTAACTGGCCAGTTGATCCCATCAAATCAATCAAACAGTCCCATTCCTGGTCCAGCTCAGTGATATTTGTCGCAGTAAGGATGATCACATTCTGACACTTAATCTGCCAAAATTAATAGTAAGTGTTTTTCAACTATAACAGGTACAGGCAATATATTTCATTTGTGAAACAACGCCAATGGGCATAAATATGCTGGATAGGCTCATTGCCCATGTATTCGAGTCCCAAACCAGTTGATAACCATTCTATCATTTATAAGTACTGTCTGAAAAAATGATTTAAGGCTGAGTTTCTATGAGAGGGCAATGGTGAAACTCGTTTGCATAGAGATTCATGTAAAGTTTATATGCTGAAGTACCTCTCTGGACATGTATAAGCACCAGTCAAAGATTAATCATCCTGTAAAGAATTCTATGCCCTTTTTATCCCCACAATTGCTACCTGTGGATCTCCAACAATTCATTCTATCGCATAAAGCATCGAGATGAAGATAATCGGGTATTTCACAGCTATTGTTCTAGGTGCACTGCCCCCAGTTTGCGTGGAAGAAGTGTCACTGCCACTATGAAACCCACGATGAATTTCTGAATCACATTTTTAGGATTACCTCGAATAAAACGTTGAAAAATTTTGAGCTCTGAAATTTGGACAGTCAAACTGAAGTATGACCCAAAAAAAAAAAAAACTGAAGTATGCCAGCAATATCAGAATAAGGCTATAACAACAAGATCATTGAAAAAAGAAAGTCACAGGTTTGAGGTTTTGAGCATTTCACACAAGCTAAGCGTATATGATCCACACATTGAAATGCATCTGACTTATTGATACTAGATTAGTTCACCCAAAAGAAGCTTCTGAAAACATACCAAAGGTACAGGAAGCTTGTCATGGTGCAACAATTCTGTGATGCCTTCAGGTAACAGAGCCATCTAAAATGGAAAACATCAAAAACATGTCAAATTAGTGCAAGGCTAGAAGCATGATAGGAGTATAGTAGAATATTTGGAGACTGATGAGCTTGCTGACAGGGTACAACTCTAAAGAACCCAAACAGATTGAAAGGAAAGACAGCATAAAAATCCATTGAGAAGACAGTGGCCATTTGTTGCAAAAAAATGTTCGCGTAGTTAAGTGGCAAAAATGGTATGACCCTGGTGCAGCACTAATGGATGATCAAACTGGCATAAAAATGCAGATGGAGAGTATTTTAAAAATCTATTAAAATGAACTGGTCAGTAACAGCATGGAATTTGGTAATAACAGCCAATATGTGGCAGTGAAGATTATAGCATAGTTCTCCACCTTGGGCAAGCCATTTCAGCAAAATTGAGAAACTAATGTTGGCAAGTTTAATGCCTTCCTTGATTTTTGGAGGACAGGAGCATAGCTCCTAAAATCATGACCATCCAGAATACAAAATAGCAACTAGCATTCAAGTTGAGTAATTCCAACCATAACATTGTCAAAGTAGAGCAAAAACTAAATTGGCAAAGCCTCTCTATACCTCATTCCGATCGCCTTTGGATTGGTTACCAATTAATTGCCAAAGGTATTCTTCAAACTCTTCATCAGGAGCCTGAGTAGAGACAAGAAAAGAATATTGCAGGGAAGCAGCGTACCAATAAATCGACAATCAGTTACCAGCATAGAAAGCTCGATCAGTCCCAGATGCTCTCTTCTTCTTTGGTACACCAAAAGGACATGCTCTATGAAGACAACTTAACTACTTATGGAAGAATAATTATTTAACAAGATGAATCCACTCATACATAAATTTGATATGGCAAAGCTTCTATTCCTTGAAGTGTTCCTCCTTTATGTTAGCTCGATTTAGATGATGAAGAAAACCACCAAACCTTTTCCTATCAAGTGGGTCACCTCCACGAATCCCACTCATTTTTGTTCTGTTAGCACAATTCTTTGGTGGAATTCATTATAGACAAAAAAAAAAAAAATTATCAACTCACCAAACGAACACCAAATGACTTTGCAATACCAGCTAAGGTAACATCTGAATGTACAGGGCCAACACCGCCACATATGAATACCTAGACATGATAGCAGACGCACAAATCCAGCCATCAAAAAGCAGAAATTGTAGAAAATTTTATTCAGCTTTTTCCTGTCTATGGGAACATAATAGAAGGGGCATATAGGTCACCGAGCCCTACAATATCATTAGAAGATCTCATCCGTTCAACTTCTTCAGCCACAGAGTCGATCTGGATCAAAATCAGTCACAGCAGACAAAAATTCAGAGGTGAAATTAATAAACTGAAATTTTGAGCAATAATGTATGCAGACCTTTTTGAAGAAATACATGTGAAATGAGTTCTATTAGTAAAACCTCAAGAGCTAGACTTCGAACAAGGAACTAGGTATGCAACAACAACTAAATTAGGAGGATTGCTAGCTCTTACATTGTTCCGCACAGTCACAGATTTGGACACCAGCCAACCAATAGAATGAAGCTTTCTACACAACAGGGGCCCCAATTGATCCTCAACAATGCCAGATCTGAGCTATGGAATACATAAGAGACGGAATCACGCACAACAGTTGGCAAGAAAATATCAACAAAAAGAGGTAAGACTAATTATTCTGAGTCTGAATCCAGGCCATAAACCATAGTACTAGAATGGCCACTCCATCCCTCTGAATGTTAAAGGTATATGGAAACACACTTCACAGGTTTGACAAGAAACCAAAATTTGAAG
Source organism: Psidium friedrichsthalianum (assembly GCA_019149425.1). NCBI lineage: Eukaryota > Viridiplantae > Streptophyta > Magnoliopsida > Myrtales > Myrtaceae > Psidium > Psidium friedrichsthalianum. Next base: position 14,808 of record JAGVVM010001934.1, read on the forward strand.
AGAGAAGCAAATGCTCTAACTTTTGTTTATACAAAAAGATAAGAAAAGAGACCATTTGAAGGCATACAAAAGCAATTCTCCACTACTGAAGATCTTTTATTGCAGATGGCGCATGCTTGAATGGGGGAGGGTAGATGTGGGTATGCATGAGCCAATTATTCAGAATTGAAATTCCTACCGTAGCATTGAGAAGTCTGGTATGTATTCATGATTCTAAATGCTACGGTGGTTCATGTGCTCAAGAAAACGATCCATTGTAGAGTTTCATAAAAGAGGCTTACAGAATCTCATCCCCAACCGCGATGATTGAGGTTGTGAGCACACTGCTGTTATTAAAATGCAGTTTATACATGCCATCGCCGGAAGGAGAAACCGAAAGCATTGATGATGAGAGCTTTTTTACTCTCCCTGCTCTTTCAAGCCTTCCATCTGAAAGCATGTAGGCAGGCCTATACTTCTCTTTGCTGCTTATGGAATCTCCAGTTCGCAATAATGCATTTGGTACCGTATCGTGTATGCTTCCAATCGAAGTATAACTGCGACACTCAACAAAAAATAATATTAACATGTGTATAGACATCACAAGAAAACCAAAGGCTCTTTAAATTTGGACTAACTTAAAGACACTACTGGATATTAAATAAAATTAAGCCAAAAAATATAGTACTCAACAAAATGAAGCAACTACATTTGATTAGTTGCAATTTTACCCTTTATCATAAAGGCAGCAGTAGGGAACTTTGCATATCAGGAGGAAAGCCCAAACATCCCTGAAAAGAAGCATGAGAACACATTGGTATAATATGGAAAAACAAAAAGAATGTAGTCACACACTATTAAGCACCACATGGACACCACGAGGAAATATGTAACAGAATCTAGTCAAAATAATGGTACAAAGTGTGGTTAGGACGATTAATATTTGATCCATTATCTAATTCTAAAACTAGGTCGACAGAACCTGGAAAAATTTAGAGCATGCATTTACATGAGTTGATGCTGCTCCCTGCTTATTGAGCTTATACTGGCCAAGAATAACAATGTGCATATAGGAGTACTCATCTCATTAACGGTAGTCAATGAAATCTGCAATGAACTATTTTTTCGGTTACTATCCAATCAACATATGCTTATCTCTAGCTTTTGACAAACGGGGAAATATCACACTAGGGCAGAGAATATGCTTCGACAACCCAAAAATCCTAGAGTAAGGAAAATTTTACAAAGCTAAAGTACCAGGACTCCAGAAAGAGGAAGCGAAAACACAGAATGTAATCAATACAGAAATATGGAATGTCATGTTTCCTTTATTTGGCACAAGCAAATGGATTGCTACGTGCTATTCACCCAAGAAGAAACTGTTAAAGAAGTCTGCTGATCACAATAAATAGAGTGACCTGTATGACCAATCCAATATAGGATTCACTCTCATAAAAGGAGGCCAACCGGGAGAGCTTGGGGAGAACTGTTCTTGGCCAACCTGCAGTATTCAGAAGAAAGAAAAGCTAAAGACATAGGTATCAGAATTATCAAAGGCAATAGAAAAACTGTGACCAAAATAGAGGCATGTCCTTTAGGTAGAGAAACAACTTTACCGCGGTAGGATCACCAATCCTCACACCAAGAAATATAGCTCGAATTGATTTGCTCTTTATTAAAGCTTCCAGACCAGACTTAAAATCTGTGTGGATGACCTCCATCTGCAAACTATACCTGTTAAGGTAGCAAAAGTGTGAAATAAAGGATATTGAAAACAACATCACCGTCAAAACTTGAAAAACTATCTAATGATAGATCTTAGTGGTTCTAAACGAAAAGCAAGTCTCTGCCCCTCACATTGTAGCAATTCCATGTGTGAAGGAGTTGATCTCAGGGAAAGCAGAAGAGCTCTCAAAATATATTGTTCTAAATGGAAAACCTTGCGGATTCCCATTAGGACAATTCTTGTTCGCTTCACTAAGATAATGTCCAGCTCTAAGTAAGTGCAACAACACCTACAATTTAGTAGGGATTATGATCAATAAGAAAATAAGAAAATAGTAAGGTTTAACTCAAATATAACATAAGCATATGACTACTTACAGTTGAATCTTTCCACCGTTAAAACTGAAAGCAACCTCTTCAATACTGTAAATTGTCAAAGTGCTAAATAAGTCCAATATAAACTCAGGGACTAATTGTCATAGGAGTTTAAATGCATAACATAGAACCAAAGACTGCTCAACAACATAAGGAAACTAAATTCCAGAGGTATATGCAAACAGATGTAGAGAAGGGGCATTTTGTTCCTTAGGATGTATTCCCTTTTGCTAAGAAGAGCTTTCCATGGGAGAAGGCACTCAGATATTAAAATATGATGAAGTCATGCAAACTCGTACTTCACGATGGCCAATTAATTAAAATATCAACCTACTTGCTATATAAAAGCTCAACTACCAGATAATTTCACATGGCACTCTGACAAAGCATCACAAACACCTTTGAGAGCACAAATTTTCTATAAACGAATTAACAGTGATCAGGAAAGATAGATGCCTTGCCTCTTCTTACAGAAAGTTTCTAACATTTGCATATATATATTTTCCAATCCATTTTCAGCATATAATTACTCACTAACCCAACTTCAAAAGCAAATTACTAGCACTTTGCTGGAGTAATAACGTGGCTGGCCTCATGTTGGAAAAATGAAGCCAATGAGTAGAAAATGACGATTCTTGCCAGTGGTAGCACTGCATGTGGTCCCAAAAGAATTTGGAGTGGATCTCTCTGAGTTGAATTATCCAGCAGAAAAAGCAACTCATTTTAATTTATAGAGAAAAGTAAGATAGCATAAATAGAATAAACGTTTTGGCTATAGGAATACCTAATTGCAAGAGGTTTTTCTGTTGAACTAAGAGTTTAAATGTCAAAACCCTCTCCATCTTCAACGTTAATGGTTTAATTTGGCCATACACCAAGAGATATGATTATTCGACTCAGTCAAAACTATTATAAGGAATTGGAACAAAAAAGTAAATTCATCCTTAAATATGAACAACTCTCCAGAAGCATACTCACTATGCACAAAAAGGTGGACATCTTTCCCACTGCCAAGGCCCAAAAAAACCACAGCAGGTCACTTGAATTTTCTTTTAGCTGTTTGAGGAGTAAACACTCTCCACGATTGTCTCAACATTTTCTACCCAATTCCAGTATGAGAGGAAGAATAAAAATCTTTTGCAACATTAAAACTTGACAGACACAATTTCTAGTCTTAGAAGTATGAGCAATTCACCACAATAACCATAACATTCATCAAACCAAGCTCACAGATGCAGAAGGGTAGCGAAGACAACCAAATTTAACAAGGGTAAGACAAGACACAGGATCAGATGATTCAGGTTGCAAAGAGGTATGAGAAACAAACCACTTAAAGCAATAACATTCACGAAACCCAGTACACCGAGCATGGTGCGGTGACGAAGGTGTGGGAAGCTCAAAATAAGAGATTGCTGAATAGATTCTTTTAAGTAGTCTAAAATAGTTCACATTATCTTAAGGAGGAAAGATCAAGGGAATGAGAGATTTCTATCATCACCTTCCTTGTTATGTTATAGCACATTTGTCAGATCAAATCAAGGAAGAAGAAGAACACTAAAAGATATGAGATCAGCAAACACCATTTAAGACTATGGACAATTGACGCAAGTATAAAGGACCGCACAACTATCAGCATTTGAAGAGATAATGGTAAACTATGTAGAACATACATCATACATCCATATACCCCTCAGGAATCACAATGACAATACAACAATGAGTTCTAAGGATCAACACAACAAACAACCAAGTGGAGTGCTGAAAGAATGTTAAGTCAAAAGCTTAGTATTTTCAGACTGAGAGTTCAAGTTGAGAACATTACTTTCTTACAGATTGTACAGAAGAAAATATGCTGCAAATTTCACAATGTTATGCTATTTGGGGGCCTCAGAAATATCAAACTGAATGGAATTCCAACTATTTGCCTTGGTACAAATGATTTTCAGATTTCTAGTGACAATCAGAATCAAGAACTAAACTCTTATTCTTCCTATCATCTTCACATATTTGTAACCAATTAGACCCTAAACTGTGAATAACAAAAACCAAGACCAATGTTCCAAATGGGGATTTGCATATGTAAAACTGTTAAAAACTGCAGAAGGGAGGAAAGAAAGAACGTACGAGTAGAGGGCTAAAGCTCTCTGGATGACATAAATGGCATTAGTATACTTAGTCTTGAGCCTCCTATCATCACATTCCTTCACTGCTTTGTCAATCTCCATGGTACCTGATAAAATAAAGCATAAGCCATAGATTAAGAATAACGCGAACCAAACGGCTGTCCAAAATATTAGATAGTTTGCTCTTATGCACAAACTTAAGTGCAAGATTGTCAGGACAGGGATCCTAAGTAGGAGCATTGTGGTTCCAATGATCGAATCAAGGATCGTAAGGTCCTACAAATTTCTCAAACTGAAGCCTAATTGTTATATGGAGACTTGTTTTACAATTACATGCATAATACTCTTAAGAAAAGCAAATATAGTTCAAAGTGCACCCCACATATTCTCTTTGATGATAAAACGATATCCTATCAGATGGTTCAGAGAAAAGATATCAACAAGACAAGCCAATGAATTCCATATTAGTAATTAAACAGACATCCGTTCTCTTCAAGATTGAAAACCACCAAAACAAAACTTAAAATGTCTAGAAGGATCCATCATGAAGCATCAGAACACGACATTAATAAGTTACACAAATGACACATCCACGTTAGATCCTTCATTTCTATGGGCACGAACTCCATACCCCCTTCGTAAAAATTTGAAGACAGGGCGAGTGAAGGAGACAGTCGAAAACGAGTGAAGCGAGGAGACGTGAGTGGATGAACTTGGACAGAGGGAGAACGATTCGAAATAGGAAAATGGACGCGAAGGGCAACGAGGGCGACCGCAGACGGCGACGACGGCGCTTTCGCTCGGCCCTTCAGAGCAACGAGTTCCTCCTCCCTGAAATTTCGTTCGACAACTTCTGACTTCAGACTTTTTAGGGCGAACTTTGCCCTAATTTCAAATGGTCGCGGGCTGGAAAAAGCTTTAATGAGAGAAATACCAGTACGCAGAGAGAGAGAGGTAAAGACGGTATGGACCTGGCTACAATTTGCAAACCAACGACGGCGATGGTGGCTGGCTTCCACAGTTTCGAGCGGTTACGCAAGGCTCCGCGGCTGTGGATGGAGGAGAGGATGTGATTCGCGTGGCTTGGTGTTATTTCATGTGTCTTCGATTGGGATAACTGCCGCGGGAGTCCTACAAAATTATTATCAACGTGCGAATACGTCTTAAACTTTTAAAAAAGTTTAATCTAATTTTAAAATTTATCACGAAAATGTATTTGGGTCTTAAAGTTTTCAAAAAATCCAATCTAAGTCTTAAATTTTATCATAAAAGCGCAATCGAGTTCTAAAATTTTCAAAAAATACAATGGATAAAAGAATTGACAAGTTGTAAGATTAATTACATTTTGAAAAGTTTCAGAATTCGATGCATTTTTTGTGATAAGTTTTAGGATTTGATTGTACTTTTGAAAGTTTTAACATTTAATTGTACTTTCGTGACAAATTCTAAGAATTTCAATACTCTTTTCCCTTTTAGAAATTTCTTTTCCCAAAAACATTATAAAAAAACCTTCAAATGCAGCGCCGTTATCTAAACAGCCTAATGAATATACCATCCACCGTAGAATTGTCCAAAACGATTGTCGAAATCTTTACTTGGGCAGACGAAAGGCCTTGACGTAGATCCAACGTGCTTTAACTGAAGCCAAAACGACGTCATTTTTAAGAGCAGATCGATATTCACAAAGAACATCGATGAGCCCTAAAGCCACATAGCTCCGTTTCCACATAAGTCGCTGCATAGGATTTTAAGAGCCGTCTTGGACAAAAACTATCTTAATTTCTAACTCATGACTTTTATCATGAAACATAAAATGTGCAGCTTGCTAGTTCCGTGAAAATTGAGGTCACTTGCTCTTCTTGGATGCAATTGCGCGCACCGGACCGTGGAAACCCTGTCAACAAATTTCATACGGAAGAGAACCTTAGCATTGTTGAACATCCCTTCAGAAACCGCGACATAGAGAAACCAAAATCAAGACGGATTGCAGAGACCAGAGCAAACTACAGTGGCGACGATATCTGCTGCAATGTGAGCTGCATTTCACTCTCAAAAGTACACCAAGCTCTGCAAAGAAGGGTTCTTTCCATTTAGTGTCTTACTGGACAAAAAGCTATATTGCAAAGCCATGTAGTCAACGTGAACTGGTAAGGAAAAAGGCTTGATTTTTTTGCATTTATCAACGTTATTTTAACGTTGATAAATGCAAAAAAATCAAGCCTTTTTCCTTACCAGTTCACGTTGACTACATGGCTTTGCAATATAGCTTTTGTCCAGTAAGACAACTAAATGGAAAAGAACCCTTCTTTGCAGAGCTTGGTGTACTTTTGAGAGTGAAATGCAGCTCACATGCAGCAGATATCGTCGCCACTGTAGTTTGCTCGGTCTCTGCAATCCGTCTTGATTTTGGTTTCTCTATGTCGCGGTTTCTGAAGGGATGTTCAACAATGCTAAGGTCTCTTCCGTATGAAATTGTTGACAGGGTTTCCACGGTCCGGTGCGCGCAATGCATCCAAGAAGAGCAAGTGACCTCAATTTTCACGGAACTAGCAAGCTGCACATTTTATGTTTCATGATAAAAGTCATGAGTTAGAAAATTAAGATAGTTTTGTCCAAGACGGCTCTTAAAAATCCTATGCAGCGACTTATGTGGAAACGGAGCTAATGTGGCTTTAGGGCTCATCGATGTTCTTTGTGAATATCGATCTGCTCTTAAAAATGACGTCGTTTTGGCTTCAGTTAAAGCACGTTGGATCTACGTCAAGGCCTTTCGTCTGCCCAAGTAAAGATTTCGACAATCGTTTTGGACAATTCTACGGTGGATGGTATATTCATTAGGCTGTTTAGATAACGGCGCTGCATTTGAAGGTTTTTTATAATGTTTTTGGGAAAAGAAATTTCTAAAAGGAAAAGAGTATTGAAATTCTTAGAATTTGTCACGAAAGTACAATTAAATGTTAAAACTTTCAAAAAGTACAATCAAATCCTAAAACTTATCACAAAAAGTGCATCGAATTCTGAAACTTTTCAAAATGTAATTAATCTTACAACTTGTCAATTCTTTTATCCATTGTATTTTTTGAAAATTTTAGAACTCGATTGCGCTTTTATGATAAAATTTAAGACTTAGATTGGATTTTTTGAAAACTTTAAGACCCAAATACATTTTCGTGATAAATTTTAAAATTAGATTAAACTTTTTAAAAGTTTAAGACGTATTCGCACGTTGATAATAATTTTGTAGGACTCCCGCGGCAGTTATCCCAATCGAAGACACATGAAATAACACCAAGCCACGCGAATCACATCCTCTCCTCCATCCACAGCCGCGGAGCCTTGCGTAACCGCTCGAAACTGTGGAAGCCAGCCACCATCGCCGTCGTTGGTTTGCAAATTGTAGCCAGGTCCATACCGTCTTTACCTCTCTCTCTCTCTGCGTACTGGTATTTCTCTCATTAAAGCTTTTTCCAGCCCGCGACCATTTGAAATTAGGGCAAAGTTCGCCCTAAAAAGTCTGAAGTCAGAAGTTGTCGAACGAAATTTCAGGGAGGAGGAACTCGTTGCTCTGAAGGGCCGAGCGAAAGCGCCGTCGTCGCCGTCTGCGGTCGCCCTCGTTGCCCTTCGCGTCCATTTTCCTATTTCGAATCGTTCTCCCTCTGTCCAAGTTCATCCACTCACGTCTCCTCGCTTCACTCGTTTTCGACTGTCTCCTTCACTCGCCCTGTCTTCAAATTTTTACGAAGGGGGTATGGAGTTCGTGCCCATAGAAATGAAGGATCTAACGTGGATGTGTCATTTGTGTAACTTATTAATGTCGTGTTCTGATGCTTCATGATGGATCCTTCTAGACATTTTAAGTTTTGTTTTGGTGGTTTTCAATCTTGAAGAGAACGGATGTCTGTTTAATTACTAATATGGAATTCATTGGCTTGTCTTGTTGATATCTTTTCTCTGAACCATCTGATAGGATATCGTTTTATCATCAAAGAGAATATGTGGGTGCACTTTGAACTATATTTGCTTTTCTTAAGAGTATTATGCATGTAATTGTAAAAACAAAGTCTCCATATAACAATTAGGCTTCAGTTTGAGAAATTTGTAGGACCTTACGATCCTTGATTCGATCATTGGAACCACAATGCTCCTACTTAGGATCCCTGTCCTGACAATCTTGCACTTAAGTTTGTGCATAAGAGCAAACTATCTAATATTTTGGACAGCCGTTTGGTTCGCGTTATTCTTAATCTATGGCTTATGCTTTATTTTATCAGGTACATGGAGATTGACAAAGCAGTGAAGGAATGTGATGATAGGAGGCTCAAGACTAAGTATACTAATGCCATTTATGTCATCCAGAGAGCTTTAGCCCTCTACTCGTACGTTCTTTCTTTCCTCCCTTCTGCAGTTTTTAACAGTTTTACATATGCAAATCCCCATTTGGAACATTGGTCTTGGTTTTTGTTATTCACAGTTTAGGGTCTAATTGGTTACAAATATGTGAAGATGATAGGAAGAATAAGAGTTTAGTTCTTGATTCTGATTGTCACTAGAAATCTGAAAATCATTTGTACCAAGGCAAATAGTTGGAATTCCATTCAGTTTGATATTTCTGAGGCCCCAAATAGCATAACATTGTGAAATTTGCAGCATATTTTCTTCTTTACAATCTGTAAGAAAGTAATGTTCTCAACTTGAACTCTCAGTCTGAAAATACTAAGCTTTTGACTTAACATTCTTTCAGCACTCCACTTGGTTGTTTGTTGTGTTGATCCTTAGAACTCATTGTTGTATTTTCATTGTGATTCCTGAGGGGTATATGGATGTATGATGTATGTTCTACATAGTTTACCATTATCTCTTCGAATGCTGATAGTTGTGCGGTCCTTTATACTTGCGCCAATTGTCCATAGTCTTAAATGGTGTTTGCTGATCTCATATCTTTAGTGTTCTTCTTCTTCCTTGATTTGATCTGACGAATGTGCTGTAACATAACAAGGAAGGTGATGATAGAAATCTCTCATTCCCTTGATCTTTCCTCCTTAAGATAATGTGAACTATTTTAGACTACTTAAAAGAATCTATTCAGCAATCTCTTATTTTGAGCTTCCCACACCTTTGTCACCGCACCATGCTGGTGTACTGGGTTTCGTGAATGTTATTGCTTTAAGTGGTTGTTTCTCATACCTCTTTGCAACCTGAATCATCTGATCCTGTGTCTTGTCTTACCCTTGTTAAATTTGGTTGTCTTCGCTACCCTTCTGCATCTGTGAGCTTGGTTTGATGAATGTTATGGTTATTGTGGTGAATTGCTCATACTTCTAAGACTAGAAATTGTATCTGTCAAGTTTTAATGTTGCAAAAGATTTTTATTCTTCCTCTCATACTGGAATTGGGTAGAAAATGTTGAGACAATCGTGGAGAGTGTTTACTCCTCAAACAGCTAAAAGAAAATTCAAGTGACCTGCTGTGGTTTTTTTTGGGCCTTGGCAGTGGGAAAGATGTCCACCTTTTTGTGCATAGTGAGTATGCTTCTAGAGAGTTGTTCATATTTAAGGATGAATTTACTTTTTGTTCCAATTCCTTATAATAGTTTTGACTGAGTCGAATAATCATATCTCTTGGTGTATGGCCAAATTAAACCATTAACGTTGAAGATGGAGAGGGTTTGACATTTAAACTCTTAGTTCAACAGAAAAACCTCTTGCAATTAGGTATTCCTATAGCCTAAACGTTTATTCTGTTTATGCTATCTTACTTTTCTCTATAAATTAAAATGAGTTGCTTTTTCTGCTGGATAATTCAACTCAGAGAGATCCACTCCAAATTCTTTTCGGGACCACATGCAGTGCTACCACTGGCAAGAATCGTCATTTTCTACTCATTGGCTTCATTTTTCCAACATGAGGCCAGCACGTTATTACTCCAGCAAAGTGCTAGTAATTTGCTTTTGAAGTTGGGTTAGTGAGTAATTATATGCTGAAATGGATTGGAAAATATATATATATATATATATATATATGCAAATGTTAGAAACTTTCTGTAAGAAGAGGCAAGGCATCTATCTTTCCTGATCACTGTTAATTCGTTTATAGAAAATTTGTGCTCTCAAAGGTGTTTGTGATGCTTGTCAGAGTGCCATGTGAAATTATCTGGTAGTTGAGTTTTTATATAGCAAGTAGGTTGATATTTTAATTAATTGGCCATCGTGAAGTACGAGTTTGCATGACTTCATCATATTTTAATATCTGAGTGCCTTCTCCCATGGAAAGCTCTTCTTAGCAAAAGGGAAATACATCCTAAGGAACAAAATGCCCCTTCTCTACATCTGTTTGCATATACCTCTGGAATTTAGTTTCCTTATGTTGTTGAGCAGTCTTTGGTTCTATGTTATGCATTTAAACTCCTATGACAATTAGTCCCTGAGTTTATATTGGACTTATTTAGCACTTTGACAATTTACAGTATTGAAGAGGTTGCTTTCAGTTTCAACGGTGGAAAAGATTCAACTGTAAGTAGTCATATGCTTATGTTATATTTGAGTTAAACCTTACTATTTTCTTATTTTCTTATTGATCATAATCCCTACTAAATTGTAGGTGTTGTTGCACTTACTTAGAGCTGGACATTATCTTAGTGAAGCGAACAAGAATTGTCCTAATGGGAATCCGCAAGGTTTTCCATTTAGAACAATATATTTTGAGAGCTCTTCTGCTTTCCCTGAGATCAACTCCTTCACACATGGAATTGCTACAATGTGAGGGGCAGAGACTTGCTTTTCGTTTAGAACCACTAAGATCTATCATTAGATAGTTTTCAAGTTTTGACGGTGATGTTGTTTTCAATATCCTTTATTTCACACTTTTGCTACCTAACAGGTATAGTTTGCAGATGGAGGTCATCCACACAGATTTTAAGTCTGGTCTGGAAGCTTTAATAAAGAGCAAATCAATTCGAGCTATATTTCTTGGTGTGAGGATTGGTGATCCTACCGCGGTAAAGTTGTTTCTCTACCTAAAGGACATGCCTCTATTTTGGTCACAGTTTTTCTATGCCTTTGATAATTCTGATACCTATGTCTTTAGCTTTTCTTTCTTCTGAATACTGCAGGTAGGCCAAGAACAGTTCTCCCCAAGTTCTCCCGGTTGGCCTCCTTTTATGAGAGTGAATCCTATATTGGATTGGTCATACAGGTCACTCTATTTATTGTGATCAGCAGACTTCTTTAACAGTTTCTTCTTGGGTGAATAGCACGTAGCAATCCATTTGCTTGTGCCAAATAAAGGAAAAATGACATTCCATATTTCTGTATTGATTACATTCTGTGTTTTCGCTTCCTCTTTCTGGAGTCCTGGTACTTTAGCTTGTAAAATTTTCCTTGCTCTAGGATTTTTGGGGTTGTCGAAGCATATTCTCTGCCCTAGTGTGATATTTCCCCGTTTGTCAAAAGCTAGAGATAAGCATATGTTGATTGGATAGTAACCGAAAAAATAGTTCATTGCAGATTTCATTGACTACCGTTAATGAGATGAGTACTCCTATATGCACATCGTTATTCTTGGCCAGTATAAGCTCAATAAGCAGGGAGCAGCATCAACTCATGTAAATGCATGCTCTAAATTTTTCCAGGTTCTGTCGACCTAGTTTTAGAATTAGATAATGATCAAATATTAATCGTCCTAACCACACTTTGTACCGTTATTTTGACTAGATTCTGTTACATATTTTCCTCGTGGTGTCCATGGGGTGCTTAATAGTGTGTGACTACATTCTTTTTGTTTTTCCATATTATACCAAAGTGTTCTCATGCTTCTTTTCAGGGATGTTTGGGCTTTCCTCCTGATATGCAAAGTTCCCTACTGCTGCCTTTATGATAAAGGGTAAAATTGCAACTAATCAAATGTAGTTGCTTCATTTTGTTGAGTACTATATTTTTTGGCTTAATTTTATTTAATATCCAGTAGTGTCTTTAAGTTAGTCCAAATTTAAAGAGCCTTTGGTTTTCTTGTGATGTCTATACACATGTTAATATTATTTTTGGTTGAGTGTCGCAGTTATACTTCGATTGGAAGCATACACGATACGGTACCAAATGCATTATTGCGAACTGGAGATTCCATAAGCAGCAAAGAGAAGTATAGGCCTGCCTACATGCTTTCAGATGGAAGGCTTGAAAGAGCAGGGAGAGTAAAAAAGCTCTCATCATCAATGCTTTCGGTTTCTCCTTCCAGCGATGGCATGTATAAACTGCATTTTAATAACAGCAGTGTGCTCACAACCTCAATCATCGCGGTTGGGGATGAGATTCTGTAAGCCTCTTTTATGAAACTCTACAATGGATCGTTTTCTTGAGCACATGAACCACCGTAGCATTTAGAATCATGAATACATACCAGACTTCTCAATGCTACGGTAGGAATTTCAATTCTGAATAATTGGCTCATGCATACCCACATCTACCCTCCCCCATTCAAGCATGCGCCATCTGCAATAAAAGATCTTCAGTAGTGGAGAATTGCTTTTGTATGCCTTCAAATGGTCTCTTTTTCTTATCTTTTTGTATAAACAAAAGTTAGAGCATTTGCTTCTCTCTTCAAATTTTGGTTTCTTGTCAAACCTGTGAAGTGTGTTTCCATATACCTTTAACATTCAGAGGGATGGAGTGGCCATTCTAGTACTATGGTTTATGGCCTGGATTCAGACTCAGAATAATTAGTCTTACCTCTTTTTGTTGATATTTTCTTGCCAACTGTTGTGCGTGATTCCGTCTCTTATGTATTCCATAGCTCAGATCTGGCATTGTTGAGGATCAATTGGGGCCCCTGTTGTGTAGAAAGCTTCATTCTATTGGTTGGCTGGTGTCCAAATCTGTGACTGTGCGGAACAATGTAAGAGCTAGCAATCCTCCTAATTTAGTTGTTGTTGCATACCTAGTTCCTTGTTCGAAGTCTAGCTCTTGAGGTTTTACTAATAGAACTCATTTCACATGTATTTCTTCAAAAAGGTCTGCATACATTATTGCTCAAAATTTCAGTTTATTAATTTCACCTCTGAATTTTTGTCTGCTGTGACTGATTTTGATCCAGATCGACTCTGTGGCTGAAGAAGTTGAACGGATGAGATCTTCTAATGATATTGTAGGGCTCGGTGACCTATATGCCCCTTCTATTATGTTCCCATAGACAGGAAAAAGCTGAATAAAATTTTCTACAATTTCTGCTTTTTGATGGCTGGATTTGTGCGTCTGCTATCATGTCTAGGTATTCATATGTGGCGGTGTTGGCCCTGTACATTCAGATGTTACCTTAGCTGGTATTGCAAAGTCATTTGGTGTTCGTTTGGTGAGTTGATAATTTTTTTTTTTTGTCTATAATGAATTCCACCAAAGAATTGTGCTAACAGAACAAAAATGAGTGGGATTC
>JAGVVM010001935.1:0-17766 GCA_019149425.1 Psidium friedrichsthalianum
GAAGCAGCAGATCAGCCTGATAGCACTCCAACCTCAGAAAGCATGTGACATTCGGAATTTTTCATATTTGATAATAATCTTTAGGTTATAAACTAAATATTGATTTATCTATACCTTTTTCGGCTTGACATGTAAAGTAGTTGTTGGATTGTTAGTCTTATGAGGTACGAAAAACATGAAGGGTTGATTTTTCTGTGATCGTGGTCGTCTTTGATTTGATTAAATTAATAAATGCTAATGTGTCCATGCATAGTGTAGAGTATTGGTAAATAATTCGTCTTGTTGTCGACGCGACCACATATTTTCTAAAATATATGATTATTGAGTTTTACGTTTACAAAGTCAACATTTTTTTTCCCTACCCACCCATCGGTGGCCCAATTGATAGGTGAGCTTGGGACTGTTGTTCATGAGCGCTAAGTCTTGGGTTCAAGCCCCTTCCTAGACATCGGTGATTTAAGTGGAGAGTCATGGTGGGTTGCTGCGCTAGCCCCCGAGGATTAGTCGTGCTTTACCTCTAGTTTGAGCGCAAGCTTGCCGTCGCGCAGACCCTCGATTGTTAAAACCAAAAAAAGAAGTCAACTTTTTCCTAGTGCTTCGTGTTATTTACCATAATTCGGTGGATATGAAGATGTTCAAACTAGTCCTTGGACTATATAAAAATATTTAATGTTATCTTTCTGTTGATTTAATTTCGATAACAATATTGAACATTCCCATATAATCCAATAACTAGATTGGACATGTATAAGAAGCTTAGTGATCATATTGAACTAATTGAAAGATGACATGCGCATTTCGCCAAAGATCAAGGATCACATTGAATAAATTAAAAATTTAGGAACGAGACTGGACATTGAGCAAAAGTTCAATGACTATTTATAATATTTTCTCAAGAATTAAATAATTGTCGATATCCTGTTAATGAAATCCACAATGGATATGAATTTCACTGCAACCCAAGCAAGTAAGCAAGAGTTTTGTCGACACATGAACTTGCCTTCGCTTCTTTCTAAAAGATAAGCGTCAGGCTTCCTCACCAGCACAGATGGGAAAGCATGATTTTAAAAGTAAGGCATATAAACCTTTGAATCCTATAATTATAATAATTCTCTAAGATATTTTTCTGTATCAGAGACAATTATGATGATTCGATTGATTCTGTCGCTCAGGATTGAGCATATATCTTGTTTGATTTATTTTGCATATCTCTCAATTGATCTTGTACCTTAAATAGTCATCTCATATGAAATCTACGAATAGGGCTCTATAAAATTCCATCTTTCTGTCTTGGGCATGTTATTATTCTTAAGTCACAGTACACATGTCGATGCCGGTCCCCAAGCCTTCCTTCGAGACCAAGCTCTTAGTCGCTCGGTCAAAGCTTTGCGGCCAAGCCATCATCGAAGTCAGGAATTTCGCACAGGCCATGCTCGCCGAATCCGCCGGGGCACGCTGCATCCTCGTGGCGACGCGGTCTCCTACAGGCGGCCGACGCACTTCATATAACAACCTGATCAACACGATCAAGGAATTTTGGCCAGAAATTTTGGTGATGGGTATGGTTCGCATAGGGCATACTCGTGAGGCGGATGCATTGAATCGATGGGCTGCCAATTCATTGACGAGAGCGAGCTTCTCAATGTGGCCGACGAGGAGAACTTCTTAAACAAGCATGAGCTCGGGATTCCTTGCGTTTGCGGTTGTCAAAACCTCGGCGAGGCCTTAAAGAGAATCGGAGAAGGTGCTGCAATAATTAGGATTCAGGGGGAGACGTCAAGGTCCGGTGGTATCGGTAAGACAGTGAAGAAATTTGAGGTCGGTGATGCACGATGTTAGGGCTTTGAGAGCCATGAATGAGGATGCGCTTCGCGAGTTCTCGGCACGGACCGGTGCGCCTTTTGATCTTGTGGTGGAGACATAGAGACTGGAGAGGCTTCCGGTCCCAACTTTTGCGGCGGGAGGAATCGCAACCGCGGACGATGTGTTACTCCTCATGGATTTAGGTTGCGATGGTGTGTTTTGTGGGTTCGGAGATCTTCGAGATCAGCGATGGTGTCTTCGTGGGTTCGGAGATCCCCGATGACAGGAATGTGCGAGAGGATATTGAGAGCATGATGACGGCGCTTGAGTCCTACGGAAACGGTGGAAATTGGGGAAAACTAATCAATCCACGGCTGAGAAAGGATCCACAGGCGATGAGTGATCAATGGGTTTGATGAGGGAGCTGCTTTTCGCATGCTAATTGGTGACTTTCTTGCAATAAATTTCAGAATTTCTAGTTTAATGTCTCTCTATATATTGCTCAATCGGCTCTATGGTCCAACGCCAAATCTTGTTGGATTTGAGGAAAGAGAACTATATGTCATGTTGAATTATTTAAAGACCACCCGATTTATATCAATCGTGCTTTCTAAACTTCAACCCGATTTAGACGCTTTTTAGCGTTTTTATCTCGACAACGGAAATATAATTTATGTGAATATATTGATTCTCGAACCCAAATTAAGTGTTTATAGCGAAACCTATAATAACAATTTTCACCATTTCGATTTGTTAGAAATGTTAATCCTGTGTATCTCTCAAATCGTAATCTCATAATATTATGATTCTTGTAAAGCAACACATGTGATTATATGTATCTTTCAAACCGTAATCTCATTATCCTATGATTTTGATTTCTATGGTAATATTATGTTTTATAGATAGCCATCTTCAAAGGCCTATCTCATGTATAATTCATCACACGGAAGTGCTTGAATATATATATATATATATATATCTATATATATATATATATATATATATATATGTATTTAATAGTTAAATTGATCGACCATCATCACAATTTTCTTTTTCTGGGTCAATGGTCACCAACAAATTTTTTTCTTTTTTGGGGTCAGAAAAGCAAATGACATCACTTAGAAAAGTTCTCTGAATACAAGTCCAGAGCTTCGGATCAAATTAAATTGAAAAGAGCGGGGGCTATTACCCTGTTTCATGGGCCCGGTGATAAGTCCGCCCGCTTCCCAACCCGGTTGATCACCCGAGCCGATGTCATTAACATAACACAGCACTTTTCCATTTCATATTCCAGAATTAATTCTTACATGTCTATTTCATGATTCGTAGCATACAATTTTTTCTTTAAATTTTCAATAGTCTTTAAAATATTCGCAATCTAATGCAAATCTGTAAAACGGGTAGATTGGATCTAACCCAAATAGAATCATTAACCGGTTTATGACCGATTTATGAGTAGTGCAAATTTCTTGACCCATACCCAACCCATACTCGACATGATCTATATTACTAAAGCACTCCTATATTTAATCCAATCCAACAAAAATTTCTTCTTATAAAATTTTGAAAAAAATTATATTACTAAATCATTGTAGATAATTTTTTATTATTTTATAATTTTGAAAAAAAAATATGATTTTTTATTTCTTTTCAAAATATGATTTTTTTTGCGACTCTGAACCGATGTATTTTGGTGCGCATACAAATTGTGTTGTATCCCGTCATTTTTTATTTATTTATGATCTTAACATAAGATGAGTCAAAGCGGCATGTCAAGTACTAATATTAACATCTTAGACAAAAAAAAAAAAAATTCTCTTTTTTCCCAATTTTCCCTAGAAAATAAATATATGAGCTGATTGATAAAAATTGTGCTAAATACAAAATCTGATTTTATGTGGAGATAGTTGGCAAGTCTTCGCGCGGACATGTACTTTGATTTCTCTACCGCTGTCAGTGTGTCACAACACTCTCTCTCCACACCACCAAATCCAAAAGGAGACTTGGATCTTTCATGTTTTGGATTGACTCATAAAATCTAATTATTTGGATGTGGGATATGCGACCCATGCAATTTGGATTGTCATCCGTCACTCCAATGTTTTTTTGTTTCTTTGGGGGGAAAAACAAAAATCTGTCACTCTAATGTTTAGTTCTTTACTATTCCAAATTTTACTGCCCTTTGTGGCCTTTGCGGTCTTCTAGTTTTCGTGGTATCTTGGAGATATTAATCTCACAATCGCCATTGAAAGTAGGTAATTCTAAAATTTGGCTAGCAAACTTTGCATCGAAGGTACACTTAATGTACCCATAACAGGAGAAAAGGGAATATATATATATATTTTTCATATAAGCAAGTCACTTTTCGTCGTAATTTGCAAAATAAAATCGAGTATATATATTGACGAGCTCGTTCTTGAGCATATATAGGTCATCAAACCGGTTTCATGCACTTAAAACATCCCTGTCTTGCAATACTGAGCTCGTCATGCGAAAGCAAGTGCCAATGGCTAATAATCATCGGAGACCACCGTTTCAGCATTGCAAATCTGGCCAAATCAAGTGCATAAATCGCGTATGATAGTCTATAGAAACAGCTGTAAATCCATTGACTCATTCCGCTTTGAGTCGTGAATACAAAGGCATTATTTTGTACGATCGAACAGATGAATCCGACGTCCGCACTATGATTTCATCTGAGCCCATCACATCGCGCCTGTGGGGGCGGTGTGGCATATAACAAAACCTCACAAGCTTATGTGGCGTGATCGCGCCACATAAAAAACCATGAAGCCTGTTGCAGTAAACTTTTACTGCGACTGGTATTACTGGCTTTCAAGGGAACTAGACAAGCCATATCATTGGCATTGAAATGCGGATTCCTCGCTAGGACACGCACAAACTCCCCGTAAAGCAGGGACCAGAATTATCAGATGCTTAATCGTGAAAGAATCTCCAACCTCGATTCTGTCGGAAATCTTAAAAGGAACGGAAGTTCAATCGGGGAAGCAATCAGCTGCGAGAGAGACCATAGGAGAAAGGGTCTCCCACTTTCGACCCCACATTGTGAGTATTGAACAGACTTGGACAACCAAACCACAAGTCCAGCCAATATCCTGCCTTATATTAGCTTCGATGGAAAAATGGGCCGGGTGATTTCCGCAGGGAACTAGTAACCAGAAGATGAAACTAAGTCATTGTGATGCTTCAAACGCTTTTGAAAATGGGCCAAGCGGTTTGCAGTTTGAGGATGCCTGCAGACTTCTGAGCAAGGATGGCATTCATTCTAGTGCAAAAGAATAGATGGATCCTCATTACAACAAAAAGCATTATGTAACCTAAGAATTGCTAGAGGCCACGGAGCTAACTCCTGATTTCGTATAAGCACAAGTGCCTTTTGCCATGCGATAATCATGTTCAACCAAGACAAACTTCCGTGCAGAGACTTATTTGACTGCTAAAAATTGGAAACCATGACATGTATAAATATATTTGGCAACTCATAGTCACAATAGATTATCGGTATATTGGGCATACTTTGATTTTATGTTTTAACTGAAGAGAGAATACCCACCATTTGGGAGTAGATCTGCAGCAGTAGGAGGTACATTCTTTCTGGTAATATTTTTGCGAACTTGGGCGTGAGATTCTGCTTCATGCTGAAACATTCGAACCAGCTCCCGAAGCTCCAACTTTCTACTTCAACATCCTCTTCAACAATGGCCTTCTTTAAGCCAAGGTAAAGGAGACCAATTGCAGTCAATGCAGCTCCCAGAAAGAGAGAGGAGCAAGAAAATAGAGCAAATGCATAAGGCGACTCATCTGATCCTGGAATTCCATCTACATTGATTCCAAAAAGTCCAGTGATGATAGATAGGACAAGGCCACCAACCTCCAAAAACTCTAAATTATGTGTAACTGCGAGGCTCTTATCCTAGAAATATTTTTGCGAACTTGGGCGTGAGATTCTGCTTCATGCTGAAACATTCGAACCAGCTCCCGAAGCTCCAACTTTCTAACTTCAACATCCTCTTCAACAATGGCCTTCTTTAAGCCAAGGTAAAGGAGACCAATTGCAGTCAATGCAGCTCCCAGAAAGAGAGAGGAGCAAGAAAATAGAGCAAATGCATAAGGCGACTCATCTGATCCTGGAATTCCATCTACATTGATTCCAAAAAGTCCAGTGATGATAGATAGGACAAGGCCACCAACCTCCAAAAACTCCTAAATTATGTGTAACTGCGAGGCTCTTATCCTAGAAATAAAAACAGGAAAATGTGAGCAAACACCTGACATGTAAGAATTGAGAACGAGGAACATATCATACGTACACAACTTTTCCCCGCAGTAAGCAACATATGATTGGTTCTATATAAAGGCACACCAATGGTATGATAATGCTAGTCAACATAAATGATTCTAGAAGAGTCTAGTCAGATTACCTCTAAGTTTGTTGTAGCAATTTCAAATGTCACTACGACCAAGCATCCAAACCACCAATTGCACTCACCGATCTAATACAAAACTAATGCTAACTTATAAATAACCAGAAACAGAGACCTTATCAGTGACATAGCACATTATATAGTCGATACCTGCATGTAATAAGCTCATAAAACTGAGAAAAAGCTAGAAGATACTGTAACTGCAGGACTACCTGTGACCATGCACGAACTGTACTCTGCATGACATCCTGAATCGTAAATAGCCGACCACGGACTGCTTCTTGTTCTTCAATCATTTCCCTCGTGCTCTTTTGTATGCTGTCGAGCAAGGCCCTTGCAGCATTCCCTCCCAAGGGTAGAAGAAGCTCAAATACTATTTCCTCTCTTGCATGAAGTGACCATTTCACTCTAATTACCTGAAGTGGCAACAAGCAAAGCACACTTATAGATGATGATCATTCAGCTGGGAATTGTTCCACTAGAAGAATAGAAGTGTACCTGGGCTGATAACCTTCGGATCTGTTGATTTAAAATTGTGGTAAATAAATGCATGTCTTCAAGGGTTTTCCTATCCATGAGGAGAAAAGGGAATGTTTAGTGTGCGTGTCATGCATAGAACATGCATTAAATTAGTTTGCTTCTAACAAAAGATGGCAGCAGAAGGAGCACTTGTTCCTAAACATCAATTCCATTTCATCAGCTGCACCGAAGATGTTTTTGCAGAATAATCTAGAAAAGAGACAGGAAAAATGAATTAGCAAAAAACCAAGAAAATGACTACAGATGCAATGTAATAAGTTTTCTGTTAACTAAAGTAAAGCTGTGTGAAATTATAAGAATCTAATTCAATTACGGTAATGCCTAACACCCGTTTAACATATGCCAATTTCGAGCATTAAAAGGGTGAAATACCAAATAGGGACGAAATCATCAGGTGCAAAGCTCAATGTATCTCAAGTTTTGGGGAACCAAAGAAATATTATAGGAGGATCTGCAGAACCATAACCAGCACCTATGGAACCAAAAAACTGTGTGCTTTGTTGTATGAATAGCCAAAGCAGAAAGGTCAAACATACACAGCTTGCTTGATTTAACTCTCTTCCCTTTTTATGAGAAAGTTGCCAGTATCAATGAGTAGCCACATCATACATTCAGTTTTAAAGAATCGTGATGAAGTTTGTACTCTCAATACATAGCATGTTCGAAGTTCTCCAAATATCGCAAGTAACATAGCGATTCACTCATGTCCACAAGCCAAAAATCAATTGCCATGTTGTTTTCAAGGTAGATGGAGATCACACCTTCACAAGGCGGGCATCAAGATTCGCCTTATTTGTTGACAGCAAACATTGCCGTCAGTCAAAAGGGCATTTGCATGTTTAGATCAGACAAAAAGTATAAGCGCTTGTCCTCCCATCGTGCTAGGCGACAGGCAAGATATGCTACGACCTCATGAATGCTTTGTGGAATGTTAGAACGTCCAGCAGCAAGCAGTTCCTACATAACGATTGACAAGAAAATGAGTGGTGCACTTGGAAATAGGAATCGCATAAAGGAAGATATGTTCGAAGGAAAAACTAGAAACTGTAAATCTGACAGACAAACCCGAACTTCTGAAATACCCATGATGTTAATAATGGCGGCAGACCCTTTGTTGTGTAGTGACGTAATTAAAAAGATTTGAGCCAGCCAAGATCGCAAAACATTGGGGATGTCATCTTCATCGGTGCATGGATCACCAGCCGAATGCCTCAACAGCTCAAATGGAAGGCTGGAACCTGTTGGGAGATGAAGTCAAAATTGCACTACATACATTTGAGGCTCAACAAATTATGCAGCAGAGAGGGGGAAGAAACAGGAAGTCTGTATGTAATTATCCCCATGACAATATAATCTTTGTGGTCTGTGGTCTACTACCTGGTTGAACCCTGAGTTATTAATCTTTAAATCTTGTAGGGAGACATGAATCTCACTGAGAATTTGACATCCCACCTGGTCTGCACTCTGGCTTGATCTTTCGACTTTGCCTTAACATGTTTGCATGTTCACCATTACCTAGGCAAGACTGACCCAGATTGTAATCCCAGCAGTCTAACTACCAAACTTTCGCTACATTATACCAAAACAGGGCTGAAAGTTCTGTAACACCGCCAATTTTTTGTGTACTTGCTTATTCTGCAAGGATCTATTAGAAATGAAAAATAGGGATACAAACCTCTTGTGGCATTGTATTGCCTCTCCCAGTATGGAGTTGCTACATCCGCAACAGGAGCCGTGACATCATCTTCGTTATCCCCAATGTCAATGGGCCGCGAGGCCTAGCCAAGAGTTTAGCCTTTTTTTTTTTTTAATAATCACAAGAGAGTTTAGCTTTCACATGCAAACTAATCTCAATTTCCTTTGCTTGGGCGCATCGGAACGGCGGGCCCGAATTACCAGCTAAAATCATCGTGTAACGGCGAACAGACTTGTCTTACGAGCGTCCTTGCAAGGCATTACTTAGTCATGGCCACGATTCTGGAACTAAAACCTTAGAGTGTGCATGACAACCATTCTGTTTCAAGAAATATGATTCTGATTAAAAATAACTTTTTCTAATTCTGTTCCTTGGATGAGTTTTAGATAATTAGAATGTATTTGGTAACTACTTAAAATTTATATTCCTGGTGCAGAAATACGCTTGGTAACTGCACAAAATTTCCATTCCCATAAATAATTTATCTTCCAAATTTGTTTTGTTTAAGTCAAATAATTATGTAGTTACTTTATAAAATTTCATCTTAAATTGAAGACCAATTTTTAATGCACACTAAAATAATTTAAAATACACTATTTTTTTAGCATGTCATAAATGAAACATAAATTTTAATACACGGCATTTGAATTTCGATTGAAGCATGGGAAACTTTCCCATATTAAGGGCTCCTTTTTTAAATGTTCCATTGTCCAAATACATACAAACATAAGGCATGTTTGGTTTAGCTTTGGGCAAATGTCTCTAGAAAAATGCAAATACCTTTTAGCTAAATGAGGTTCGTGAAATGCAAATACTATTTAGTAAATTATAATTAAAAAGTGCATTTGGATATAACTTTGACGTAAATGTCGTTTGATAAAAAAAAAATACCATTTGTAAATGGTTTTTAATTATTTCAAATAATTTTTTATTCTTTTGAAAAAAAATATATTTTTATTTATTTTTAATTAATTTTTTATTTTCATTTTTAATAATAATAATAATAATTATTATTATTATTATTTCAATTTTTTTAAATTATATTTATGTTTTATGCTAGGAAAATGAGTTTGTCAAAAGTAGTTCTTTTTACAAGAACCAACTTTTTTTTGTTCTTATTTTTGCTTCAAAAGTGTTCTCGAGAATAATAAAGAATGAGAATCATAATTATTTACGTTACCAAACATGATTCTTATTCTTTACTATTCCGAGGAACAAAATCAGAAAATGAGAACGGTTACCATGCAGGTCCTTAAGCACTGGTTTCGATTTTTGTTTGGAACTACCGAACTGCCAGTTTCAAACCATTTCCAATTGAAAATCGAAAATGCAATTATGGGTTATGGCTTTTGAGTTTAAAAGTTAAATTATAATGAATTTATAATAAAATTGTAATTCATAAACCTTTAATATATTCAATGTGGTCACTGAATTTTAAACTAATGTGGAATGCAATCACTGAATTTTTAATTTATTTACTATAGTCTATTAGCTTTTGTTAGATGTTTAAGTCAATGCCTGGATTATATGAAAATATTTAATATTGTCTGTGATCTTAATTTAATGGAGGCACTATATTGAATATTTTTATATAGTTTTGGGGATTATATTAAAGATGTCACAAAAATCGAAGGATCGCATTAAACATATTAAAAGTTCATGAATCACATTTTCCTTAACATTAGGTTAAAATTTAAAAATCACATTGAACAAATTAAAAGTCCAATGATCATTTGCGTCACTATCCCTTCGGCATTCGATCCCTCGATTCAAGGAACCGGAGCCGGGCCTTTATGACCATAGGCCGGCTTCGGTTCCAAACTGTTGGCCCGATCAACGGCATCTGTCAATGTTAGTAGCGTCGAGGTCATGAAGAAGCTTACGACAACAGAATTGGAGAATTACCGAGAGAGAGAGAGAGAGAGAGAGAGAGAGAGAGAGAGAGAGAGAGAGAGAGAGAGAGAGAGAGAGAGAGAGAGAGAGAGAGAGAGAGAGGGGACAGAGTGAAATCGCGGGGAAAGCGAGAGGCCATGAAGAAGAAGAAGAACGAGAGTCGCGTCACGTGGGAAACACGGTGCCGTTTGAAAGGAGCATCGAGGAAGGCGGGAATGGATCTCATCGGGTCGATTCGGTGGGTCGATGACGAGGAGGATCTATGGATTGTGCGCATGGAAACCCCTGCTCGCCGTTTATTTTAGGCGCCTTCTCGTGCAGGCGAATCGAGCGCTTTGCAACCGCTACACGCTATTCCAAATGGCGACCGGCTATTTTGGCTATCTTTCCATTCGGACTCGATATGTTGATCCCTTCGTCACAATTTAATTCTAGATTGTGAAGTATGCAAAGAAACAGAATTGTCTCGTGTTTCATTAATTCAGTGACTTGTTCGCCTCCAACCAGCTAACCAATCCCAATCCCCCCCACCCCCCAAAAAAAATCAGAGACTTTATTACATATTAGATCAAATTTTGAGCACAATATTGAGCAAATTAAAAGTATAGAGATTACATTGTACATTTAATTAATGGATCGCATTCAACAAACTAAAAGTTCGGGGACAATTGCACGTTGGGCAGAAGTTCATGGACCATTTGTGTCATTTCCCTTAAAGTCTTGGGCAAGACCTTCGTCTCCTTAGAGAAGCTATCTGCACAAGACCAAAGGTGCCTGTTTGAGCACGTTGAAGGGCACTCTTCAATATGCAGTCGAGGTCTCCTAGTGAAGCTTCCCTCAAAAGTTTTAACCGTACAAAGATTTTGCGAACAGTGTCTCCTCTGCTTGGTTGAATTATCGCGACTTCTATATCCTGTTGCTATAACTGTATACAAGTTCCAGCATTGGAATCACTAGTCTAAACTTTTATTTTTGACAATATCCATAATTATGACTTTTATTTTGTTAATATTTCGTACTATTCGTGTGTCTAAATATGATTTGTAGTTAGAAGATTATAACAATAAATGATAGTCATCAGAAATGATGATTCACCGCAATCGTTCAGTTAAGAATGCATGTGAAACCTAAATAGACTCTAGTAGAACCGGTCAAGTTCCAAATCGATTCTGAAACTGCTTATCCATACTAATTATGGGTTTGATTGGATGTCACGATCTAGATCTTCTAAAATCTGGAGAACCACTTCTGTTCACATCATTCGTGTTACAACTTGTGCTTTCGAAGCCTCGACGCCTTGGAACTGGGCAAGACGATTTTGTGGAAATAGCCTAAAATTATTGGGAAAAAAATATTTAACCGTGTGACGTGGCCTTTTAATCTACGTTACGACACATTTTCCCCATAACACTATGAAAAGCACACTCGTTCGTCGTCATATAATTAACTCTAATGCTGGCAAACACAAAATGGGCATTCTTTCCCACGTAGCTAAAAGGAACACTCTGACAAAAGTGGCTTTGAGGCCAGCAGGAGGTAGGACTAGTTCAAAGAATTGGCAATGTGTACACACACGTGAGGGATTTACTTCATGGGCTGGACTACTTCCCTCCGACGACCCTTCGAAATGTATAATTAAGATAGTCAAAACCACTTTAGCGATCAATCGAGCAACATGCGTGTGTCATGGGCCGGTATTTTCCCCTGGCCGAGGAACAGCCCGCGAGGCGCCTGGCGACCAGTCCACCACCAAGCTAGCCTTGTTTCTTGTTGTCCCATGGAACATTTAGGCGAATATCTTTCCCGTATTGGATACTACCATACCCAGCTTAGCTCGGGCATCCTTTTTGTATCAAATGAGTACAGATCAAAATAGGCACCACAACTCGTTTCGGCTTGCCATGGCCTCATCAGGAGAGCGGCATCAACTCCCGACCAGTTTTGTACACGGGAGGCCAAACCCGCCTTCAGAAAGGGATGTATTATATTTAATCCTAGAACTCCTAGCACAAATCGTCCTAAACCACTCCTAGGGACCCAGTTGTCTAGTACTCTCTACATCGCTCATTTACTATGTTGACACCAACAAGTACCACTTCAAAGTTATACGAGTGTGAGAGGACCCCAGGACCTAAGTTATTCGATCCCCCATAATCCTCCACATCGATCGAGGGGACATGGAATAACCGGCCCATGTCACGTGCTATCTCGATATCTTTTCCTTTTCAAATTAAATCACTTTTGTGCATTATTCGTGAATGCCTTTTTATTGACTGTCGTTGTTTAATACTTCCATCTCACCCCAAGTGAAACACAAGCATATTGTTTATTTAGCACCGGCTTATATATGTATTTAGATAATCTTACTTTGCCTCTCATGTCCGAGACAAGACATCACATAACATGTATAGGATTATACATGATAGCTAACTAGATTGCCCCAATTACATGATAGGCTCAACTTACTCTTTCTTGACCTGCAATCTCACTTTAATACTTGTATGAATTCTCCTAGATTATATTAAATACGAAGGTATTTTAATGACATAGATCATGACATGAAAATGAGTCAAACGCGTCTATTTGGGTCAGGTCATTTTTGACCCAATCTATGTCCAATTCGATCAACCTAACGACAGGTCTATAGTGCATGCCGTTCAATATTTTCCCCTCATAAAAATGTTATTTTAGGACATTAAAATAGCCCTTTAATTTAATGTATTAAATAACACGATAAATTTTTAAATTCAAACATTCAAAGAGGTTTTATTCTCTTTTAAGTTGTATTTTTTTTTCGTATCATGCATTTATTATTGCTGAAAATAATTGTTTCTACAAACATAACTAATACAGTTTTGAAGCATCATATGTTGATAGAGTTAGTCCGATTACTCTAAGCAAAGCACTCCTAACAACGCGGGAGGTTCGAAATTGCTAGGTGTCATATGAAAGTGGGGGCATCATTACCAAGAAAAGGTAACTTTCCTCCCACATGGGGACAGGGGAAATTCCCAATTCAGTCTTCTGTTCCTCGCCCGCTTTTTTTCTTCCCGCCATTTTTTGTTAATCCCTATCCATTCTTCATCAAATGAAATTTATAGATTAGTCATTTTCCTCAATAGTCTCTCCCCCTTCTCGAACACGAATAAAAACCCCGCCTCACTCTCTCTCTGTTTAAGGAAACTCTCTCACTCTTCTCGGACACGTCTCTCTGTCCGTCGCACAGAGAATCTTGTCGCCATGGACATCGAAGATTTGGATCCGTCCTCTTCCGTAAGCCAGGGAAATTCTGCGGTGCCACAATTTTTGAAGCCTGAACCAAACCAATGGCAAAGTTCCCATGCAGCCGGCGCTAGTGCCATCGTTCTAACTACTGCAGAGCTGCACGCCATCAATGATTTCTCTCTCCTTAGGGAGACGAAAAAGGCTATCTATCCAACTACGATCATAGTGAAGGTGCGCATCGGCCACGATACTGAAGCCGAGGAGATGCAAGCGCTGGGCGTAGCCGATTTCTTCGACGAGAGTGAGCTCCTCGACATTGTTGATGAGCAATTCGTCAACAGCAGTGCTTCGAAATTCCTTTCATATGTGGATGCAAAACTCTGTCCGAGGCGTGGAATAGAGTGAACAAAGGCGCATCCGTACTCCGCATAAGGGGGACTCTAGCAACATCGCCGACACGCTGAAGATCGTGCAATGTTGCTTGGTGAGATCGTCGCTTTTGCTGACCTAGACGAGGCGCAGCTCCTCGCGCACGCTGCAGAGATAGGCGCTCCACCGAATCAGTTGATGAAGACAAAGCAGCTTCGGAGGCTTCTGGCGCCATTCTTGGCCGCCGGAGGTATTTTCACAGTAGCCGACGCGACGCTGATGATACATCTCGGCTGCGACGGCGTCTTCGTCAACTTTGAGGTGCTTATCGGTGCTTATCGGTGCGGATTCGAGGGAGCGGATCGCAAAGGCAAAGAAGATAATGAAATCCGTTGCGGATGCGTAGCGAATGGTACACGGTAATGGTAATTGACATAGCTCTAAATTGATAGATAAAAGCATATATTCACATGAACTAGGATTCAATTAAGGATTGTTCTGGACAAATAGATAAATAGATAGAAAGCATATATTGACAGGATTTTTTTATTCAATTAGGGATTCAAATAGTCTACAGCAAGAGCCTGTATCTTGCTTTGCATGCATGTATGGATCCAATTTATTTCATACGATACAATGCAAAATGAATAGAGCGATTACCACTTTGATTATAGGCAACTAAGGAATATATCCTGCCTTTTCATTTAAAAGTTAGCTAAAGTAGTGTATCCAACTATAGCTTTTGAAACTTTCCGAAAAAGGTTTCCTGATGGTATGCTTTGGAAGTCATGTAGGTTTGCTCTGCATGTAGTCATGCGTAGACAAGGTCTGATGTAGGCATGTCTGTTTGAGTGATGATAAAGTGGATGGAAGCTGGGAGCTTAATTGTGAATTTTCATGGAATTTCTGGTGGATTTGGTTTGCTGATGGTTTTGGAATCCATTAGGTTTTCTCTCCAGCAAAATAATCTATTTGGTTATTTCCTTGGCACTGGGAAGATGGGTGAAATGGGTTAGATGCTTTTAATAAGATGTGAAGTACTGTGTGATCCTAGGTTTGATTACTGAAATGGTGAATCCCAAAGAAAGGGGGAGTAAATGACGAGTTTGGTGAATGAGCCAACTATTAGCTGAATAAGATTATTGAATGGTCGAGGAATTGTTGGTTGAGGAATGCTGTAGAGCTAGTGACAATCGTTAGGTCTTTCCTGAGAATTTTTCTTGTGGAAGAACCATTCTGGCATACCTCCATCATTTTAACAGTCAAAGTTGGATAGCAACTGTTGATTGATGTAGGATTGCCTGTGGTAGAGCAGAGGATAATGCTTTTGTATAATGAGCTTTTGTCAATCCTTTCTTGCTTTTATCTTTATATCTTAATCGATGCCACTGAGCTTTAGGCAAATGTGATGCTTTTCTTGGCAAATCGTTAGAGCTAATTCTACACAATTACTTTGCTTTCGTCTATACAATTTCTCGGTTTTTCCATTTTCAATCGATATTCAGGCGTAGCGAGCCGGCCAAAAAAAAGAGCTATCCTTATGAGATGAACTTTTTAGATTTTTCGTTGGAGTGTACCTTCTTAGCGATGCGTGCATTGACGCTTGGGTGTAGCGAAAAATGGCAAAGGCCCTTGTACCAAGATAGACAGGTGCGAGGGGTAAGGAAGCTATCCTTGGGCCATCATTTGCAGAGTGATGTGTCACATCGGTATCCGGATGTGGTGAAAAGTGAGCTAGGGTCCTCACACCTTTATGGGCAAGTGTGGGGGTAAGAAATGCCCAAGGAGTCAGGATTTGATTAGGGAGTTGGAACATAGGAAACCTTAACGGGTAAGTTGAGGGAGTTAGCAGATACTTTGTTAGAAGGAAAGTCAATATTGCTTGCCTACAAGAGACTAAATGGGTTGGAGAAAAGACTAAGAAGTGGAAGGTACTGAAACTCATGGTCAGGCACAAAAAGAAAAATGATTTTTCTGATTTTGTTTCAGATAAGTTTCTGAGCAAAAAAAAGGATCGATAATCGAAATTAAGTTCTATGGGAGATTAGAAATTCGTTTGACAAAATTGAAAATTCTACTTTTCCTACGGTCCCTGGCGGGGAGGCGGCGGTCGCGACCGGCGGCGGCGGGCCGGGCGGCATCCTAGGAGGCAGGCGACCCCCCCCCCCCCCCGGCGGCGGGGGGGAACAGAAATCAATTTCTGTTTCTCTGAGAAACAACAAATTTTTGTTTCTGTGATTTCTTGCCAAATCTATTTCTGGAACAACTTTGTGTTCCAGAAACAGAAAAATAGAAAGAATTTATCAAACAAAATTTCTAGTCCAGAAACCATTCATGGAAAGAAATTCGTTCCCAGTGCAATGGTTCTGGTACGAGAAATTTGTTTGATAACTTCTTTCTATTTTTCTGTTTCTGGAACCAAAAAGTTGTCCAGAAATAGATTTTGGCAAGAAATCAGAAACAAAAATTGTTGGTTCTCAGAGAAACAGGAGAATGATTTCTTTCCCCACCGCCGCCCCCGTGCGCTCGCCCCCCCCCACGCCGCGCACCGCCGCCCCCCGCCCCCCCCCCCCCCCCGCACGCCGGCGCCCCCCACGACGCTCGCCGCCGCCGCCCGCCGCCGTTAGGAAAAGTAGAAATTTTAAATTTTGTCAAACGAATTTCGTTCTAGGATTTTAGAAATTAGTTTCGTTATCCAACACATTTTCGCAGAGCGACCCTCAGAAACCATTCTGCGAACAGAAATAGAAAAATCTAGTTCTGTTCCAGACGGAGTTTCTGAGAACAGATGGTTGCATGCGGCCCTTAGTCTCTTATAGGCCAAGCAATATTGACTTTCCTTCTAACAAAAGTATCTGACTAACTCCTCAACTTACCCGTTAAGGTTCCTATGTTCAACTCCCTATCAATCCTGACTCCTGGGCATTTCTTACCCCCACAACTTGCCCATAAAGTGTGTGAGGGACCCTAGCTCACTTTTCACACCTCCGGATCACTGAATATGAAACATCACTCTGCAAATGATGGCCCAAGGAGTACGACCCCCCCACCCTGCAGACACCCAGCACGCACCTGTCTATCTTGGTACAAGGGCCTTTGCCCATTTTCGGCTACACCAACGTCAATGAACGCATCGCTAAGAAGGCTAACACTTCCAACGGAAAAATCAAAAAGTTAATCTCATAAGGGATAGCTCTTTTTTTATGGCGGCTCACTACGCCTGAATATCGATGAAAATGTGGGAAAACGGAGAAATTGGATAGACGAAAGCAAAGTAATTGTGTAGAATTAGCTCTAACGATTTGCCAGAAAAAGCATCACATTGGCCTAAAGCTCATGGCATCGAATATTAAGATTAAAGATAAAAGCAGAAAGGATTGACAAAAGCTCATTATACAAAAGCATATCCTCTGCTCTTACAACAGGACAATCCTACATCAATCCACGTTGCTAATCCCAACTTTGACTGTTAAAATGATGGAGGTAATGCCAGGAATGGTTCTTCCACAAGAAAAAATTGCTCAGGAAAAGACATACGATTGTCACTAGCTCTACAGCATTCCCAAACAACAATTCCTCGACCATTCAATAATCTTATTTCAGCTCATAGTTGCTCATTCATCCAAAACTCGTCATTTAATCCCCCTTCTTTGGGATCACCATTTCGTAAAATCAAACCTAGGATCACCACAGTACTCAATCATCTTATTAAAAGCATCTAAACCCATTTCCACCCATCTTCCCAGTGCCAAGGAAATAACAAAATAGATTATTTTTGCTGTTGTGGAGAGAAAA
>JAGVVM010001936.1:0-18757 GCA_019149425.1 Psidium friedrichsthalianum
CCATTTTGAGTATTTGTTTGCTTGAAGACAGCTGATCATTGATAAAAGTTTTGAAATGTGAACTTATGCGGCTGAAGTCATTTGAGCGGCCATAATTTCTTTCCTTATTGTCCAATTGCTTCCTAGATAATGAGATCCCTGAAGATTGAGATGCATTGTTATGGTAAAAGCTTTTACAGTGACCTTAGTTTCGTCCCTGATTACTCATGAGCAGAAGGATCTTTACAATACAGTTTGCTAATTATCCAGGCCATTCTTGCAGGAGACTGTTGGTTATTTGTTTTCGATTGGATCGGTTGGTTCCTTTCTTGGGGCAATACTATTCCAACATGGCCTCAAGGATCGCCCTTTTCGGGATCTGCTATTGTGGACTCAATTGTTCTTTGGTCTGTCAGGAATGCTTGACCTGTTTCTTGTACTGCGGTTGAACTTGAAATTTGGCATGCCAGATTATTTCTTTGCTGTGATCGATGAAGGGGTCTCCCGGATGATCGGAACACTCCAACGGATGCCTCTCTACGTGTTGAGCTCGAAGCTTTGTCCCTGTGGTATAGAGGGCACTTTCTTTGCTCTGCTCATGTCCATGGACAACATGGGGGTCCTCTTGGCATCATGGGGAGGGGGCTTACTACTTCACATACTCAGGGTCACTAGAACTCAATTTGGTAACTTATGGTTGGCTATTTTGATCCGCAACTTTCTGAGGATTTCTCCGCTTTGCCTGCTGTTCTTGGTTCCCAGAGGGGATCCAAATGCTTCCCTTCTTCCGGATGATCTCTTAGCTTCAAAAGAGGGAACTGAGACGGTGATGCCACAGCACATTGAATTGGTTTCACTTGTTAATAGTACTGAAATTAGATAACTTTGGGGGCAAAACCAGTAGTTAGACCGATATGGAGGCTGGACAGAGGGGACTTTTTGATTTTGCTTGGCTACATTCGTATTCTCTGAACTGAGGAACAACCCGGTTCGTCAAAATAACGTGTTGATTCAGAAGAGACAATGGCTGGGTTTCTTGAATTTCCGTCACTCGGACTCCCATTCCTGGGTAGCTTGTGCATGAAGAAAGCAGGACTTGTCCCCTTGGGCTAAACATGGCTTCTGGTAATTCGAGGGCGGCGGCTCATTTTTCGGGTCCAGCGGGTCCTGATTGGTGATGCGCAAGAATGAACGTTCTGTAGATCCTTCGGATCAGGTGGATGAGGACCAGTTCGACCGCGGTGCGACCAGTTGACCATGTCATCAACAGACAACTGAGAGCAACCCCTCAATTCAGTTGATGTCCTCCTATGACCAAACTGGCGTTTGTATCGTTCATTAATCCCTCTCTATTGTCCTATTAATCCAACACTTCAAATTTGAGCGCGCCTTTCCTCATTTCATTTCTTCCCTCATTTCCTCTAACAACGCTTTCAGTTAACTGGTTATAAATTATTTACACCACTCGTACGGAAACTTCACTGAAAGCAAATTGCGGTAATGCCTACTACTTTTGTAGCCTGCAAATCAGAACATTGATCGGAGACATACATCTAACCAGGGATGGAGGAAAACGTGGCCCTTCCGCTCATCTAACTCGAAAACTCTAGGAGCATCGCTGAGGTCCGCGAAATGCAAATTTTTCCAAATGATGGACGTAAATTTTAAGGGTTCAAGGTTAAGGGGAATCGCCCCTAAAGTTTAGTTTGATAAAATGGAATTTTTTTTCCTAGTTTTTATTTGTTGAAAATGTTGAGGGTGTGGTTGATACTTCCTAACGACAAGAAAGCATGTGGCGTGTGGGGGTTCGGGGGAGCCGTCTTTTACGATTTAAGCTCATATTACTTTCATTAGTATTTTGGGCTTGAGCTCATCACTAGCTTCTATGACATGTACTCTTTTTTCTCTTATAATTGAAGGATGTAAAGAGATATGCGAGGTATTAATTATAATGGAATCCTCTACTGGATGTAGCCTTAGTTTAAGGGTAAATCAAGATAAAATCTCGTGTCTCGATTTCTCTTTTTCGCTTTTACGCTTTACTTCGTTGAAATTGTGAGCCAAATCCTAACGGTTAAATCTAGCTCCTCTGATATGTCCGACCTCCTCCCACTCTCTATCTGTGCATGCAAGCATGAGAGAGAAATGCTCTATCAATAATCGTATGGAAATAAGTAAGTCAATCATTTTATAATAAAGTGATTATATGTTATAAACTGACTAGATTTTATTTATTATTATAATCATTAAATTTTGATTGGTGACCCCATACTTGTAGTTGTCGATTTCATAATGCTCCCTCTGTTGAAGGGATTTAACACGCAAAGGGAAACGAACATCAACCCACCAATAAAACGAAGACGGCAAGATGAGAGTCACGCCTGTTTGGTGACGCCAACAATAATTCCAACCTCAACACATTTTGTCGGTTGTGTACCTGTAGGAATGATTGTGCAAGAAGTTTTGACCCATTGTCCGACGATTGATTCGATCCTCTGCCTTTCAATTGTGACAAACTTCATCCCTACACTTTTGATGATTTGCTAATATAGTCCTTCCAATCACTTTTGACTTAAAATCGTTGATGTATGGTCCCGTGCCAAGTCGATCTTTTAGGCTTGGCTTTGTCCCGGAAGTTATCGCTTTGATGACGAGTCGCTTCTACCCTTCTCTACTCTCTTTGGCAAAGAAAGCTTGAAAAG
The DNA here is from genome assembly GCA_019149425.1 of Psidium friedrichsthalianum. Lineage (NCBI taxonomy): Eukaryota > Viridiplantae > Streptophyta > Magnoliopsida > Myrtales > Myrtaceae > Psidium > Psidium friedrichsthalianum. The sequence continues at coordinate 2,682 of JAGVVM010001936.1, forward strand.
CTTCTCTTTTTTGCGCTTCGCGAGAGCCACACGACACATAGCTAGAAGTCAGAGGGCCCATACTATCTACCTAACCCTTCGCTTTAGATCTATCTCGGGTATGGTCACTGCACCCCTATCTCTACCTCCATTGGTACACCTATGGTTCTTAAGGTTGTTGATGCCATGAAAGAGAAAGAAAAGAAGAATATTTCTCCTCCAGTTGCAAAGGATATTGCTTACTATAGATTCGAGTGAAATAGCCGGTGGTCATGATGCGTGGTGAGGTCGTTGCTATCAAATGGTGGGTGCATGTAGAATGATATTGATTCAAGCTCCATTTCCCTCTTGGTACTTAGATCTTCCTCTAAAACTTCTCCCATTCCTCTTTCCTTTGTTCCGCTGACTATATTGTTTGGATATCGCTGAGACTGTCTATGCAGAAAGTATATCGATTATCTCATAAAGCCAAGAGCCACATGGCGCGTATGGCTTAACGTTGACAATTTTTGCAATTATTTTTTTAAAATTTTTAATTTCCTTCCTTTTTTTTTCTTATTTCTTTCCATTTCTTTTCCTTTTTCTCTATAGCCATAGGCGAGGGTTGACGAGTGCCACCCTCACCAAATCTAAATGAGGGCATGTAGCCCTCCGGTCACCCCTCACCCATGCTCCCTTGTGGCCAGCCGCAAAGGAAAAAGGGAAAAAAAAAGAGACAGAAAGGAATAAATAAATTCAAAAATGAAAAAAAAAGAGAAGAAAACTTCAAAATATCATCAACGCCAGCCTCGTCCATGCAAAGATAACCTCAAAATTTAGGTTGATGTTGAAGTCATGAGCAAACGACGGAGCTATCTATGAATGGTAGCATCCCCTGATTGTCTAAGATGCGATAGTCATAATTGAATATATTGACTAACCCGGCATAAATATAAGATGTTTAGATATCAAAATTCCTACTTGGAAGGGGTTGGATCAGTTTGAGGAGCGTTTCAAACAACTTTCGATTTTTAGCTATTGATTGCATGTTACTGCATTGGACCCGTTAATTGTTTCAGAATCCTATTGACGAGTGCTTTCGAAATATGTATGGAATATATTCAATGAGGCAGATTACCGTTTTAAAAGTATTGGTCAACAGGGACAATCGGTGCATTTGAAGCTGCAAACTCTTTTTTAAATCTCAGCGCCCAGACCGTTCCACGTCCTTCTCCTGAATTATTTATCTTAGCATGATCGAAATTAGGGTTTCCTCGATCAAATCATCATCCTTATTTGCGTAACAGGTCCTACCACCAGCAAGATTTATCAACTTTTTTAGGCTTATATGGTAATGATTTTGATTCGAAAAAATAATTTCGATTAAAATTAATTTTTTTATTCTATTCTTTAAATGAATTTTAGAGAATCTGAACATGTTTGGTAACTATCCAAAATTTTTGTTCCCCGAAATAATTTCACTTCCTAATTTTTATTATTTAAGTCAAATAATTACGTAGTTACCTTGCGAAATTTCATCCTATATTTCAAGTTAATATTGATTTTCTCATAATAACATATTGCATATAATATTTTCTCGTACTATTCAGTCAAATTTTCCCTTCATAACGAGTCATTTTAAGCTTAAAAAAAACGAGAGACCATGTTAGGTTAGTGCGATTCCAGATTAGTTTAGTTAACACCTTTTAATTCTCACTGTCCATATAAATTTTAAGCTCTCATAAGTAATTTTAGTGTAGTACAATGATCCGTTGTTGAATGCGGTTACAATGAATAGGTCAATTTCAGTGTAAAATTTAAATAGGGACATTGATTATATGTGTTCTTAGCATGTTCAATCCCTATATTAAAACGCAAAAAAAAAAAAAGGCAATGCTGACGTAGAATCATGGGGTATTTTGTCTGCGCATTGGATAGGAAAGTCCTTGTCCGGCCGTAGTCTTGGGAAATCTACGCACTAAAAGTCGTTTCATTATCAATCTTGTAAAAGGTGTGCTTGAATTCTACGAATCCGCAGATGCGATGTAAGAGAATGTACATGGGTCCAATTCGGCTCTCGAGGAAGGCAAATGTTTTAAATGGAAAAAAGGGCAGCTTAGAAATACTGTGAAAACTCATTTAGAATTTTCATTTATATTGTTGATGTTCTTTTTAGGGGGATGCTTCCAATTATAAAGCGTACGAACAATGATGTTAACGAGTGGCTTCGAATTTACAGCTAATCGTACCTATGACGGAATATTTTAATTTTCGAATTATTTGATCACATATAACACAAAAAAATCACTACCTTAAAAGGTATAAAAGTATTCATCAGGTATTTAGGGCGGCCACAAAATTTTAACTTTTTCCCTCACTGTATGCTTGTTAATAACACCATATGAATTCTCTAGGTTGGTGAAATTAGTTGACATGTCAAGGATTTCCAACTAAGGAACTAAAAATCATATATTCAAATTGAATCACCTACGTAGATCAAATGCCTAAATTTAATTTGTTCATAGGGTTTATAGAATGTTTCATGGGTTTATCAATAGTACGGTCTCTGTACTCGTGCCCTTAAGGTTCTAAGAATGAAATATCCATAGAGTGATGAGAGATTGTTCTTTTTTAACCAATTATTTCAAGCCCATCATGATTCCCTTTTCTTTTTTTTCAATCTCTCCGTTCTCATTATGGGACAACATTGATTAAGCACTCTAAAGACGTGCATGGCAACGATTCTAATTCTCTAATTTTGTTCTTCAAAAATAAAAAAAAATAATTTTAGTAATAAAAGAATAGTTTTATAATAATAGAATAATTTAATAAAATTGTATATTTTAGAAAAAATAATTTAAAAAATTGAAAAAAAAATTAAAAAATCCCTAGATTTGTATTGCATTCTTAACAAATTATAAGAAATAAATATGCTATGATTTGGTTAAACATAGAAGCGTTTAAGTAAGATAGGTTGGATCGGTATAGGTTTGGTTAAATATAGAAGTGTTTAAATGCAAATTCGCGGCAAAAATTCAAGTGCAAATTCCCTATTGAAGTTATATTCTTTCTTATTAATTTTGCATATATCTTTATATTCCAATTCGCGGCAAAAATTCAAGTGCAAATTGCCTATTGAAGTTATATTCTTTCTTATTAATTTTGCATATATCTTTATATTCCACAATATACACAGACTAATTATGGATTATGCATTATATATATTCATTTTATCAGTGATGCTATTTAGGCTGATTTTATAGTGACAAATTATAATTATTTGACTTAAATGAAAAAAATTGGGAAGAAAAATTGTTCTTAAGAACATAAATTTTATGCATTTACCAAACGCATTTCTGCTCCAAAAATAGAAATTTTGTACAGTTACTAAGCGCATTCTCATTTTCTAAAACTCATATAGGGAGCAAAATCATAAAAAATCAATTCTGATCAAAATCATTTTTTCAAATCAAAATTGTTGCCATACATGTCTTAAGGAACTGTATGGCAATGATTTTAATTACTGATTTTGCTCGCTAAATAAAAAAGGATAAGAAACATGTTTTATAACATAAATGACTCTGATTCTGTCCCCGAAAACAATTTTGGAATAAAAACAAGAATAAAAAAAAGTTAATTCCAAAAAAAGGATCAATTTTTAGAAAAACAAAATAGTTTCACTTTTCCCTTTCAGTTTTCTCATCACTTTCCCTCGACCTAAAATACTATAAGGTGTAATTCAGGAGTTTTTTTTTTTTTTTTTGCGTTTTAATATAGGGATTGAACATGCTAAGAACACATATAATCAATGTCCCTATTTAAATTTTACACTGAAATTGACCTATTCATTGTAACCGCATTCAACAACGGATCATTGTACTACACTAAAATTACTTATGAGAGCTTAAAATTTATATGGACAGTGAGAATTAAAAGGTGTTAACTAAACTAATCTGGAATCGCACTAACCTAACATGGTCTCTCGTTTTTTTTAAGCTTAAAATGACTCGTTATGAAGGGAAAATTTGACTGAATAGTACGAGAAAATATTATATGCAATATGTTATTATGAGAAAATCAATATTAACTTGAAATATAGGATGAAATTTCGCAAGGTAACTACGTAATTATTTGACTTAAATAATAAAAATTAGGAAGTGAAATTATTTCGGGGAACAAAAATTTTGGATAGTTACCAAACATGTTCAGATTCTCTAAAATTCATTTAAAGAATAGAATAAAAAAAATTAATTTTAATCGAAATTATTTTTTCGAATCAAAATCATTACCATATAAGCCTAAAAAAGTTGATAAATCTTGCTGGTGGTAGGACCTGTTACGCAAATAAGGATGATGATTTGATCGAGGAAACCCTAATTTCGATCATGCTAAGATAAATAATTCAGGAGAAGGACGTGGAACGGTCTGGGCGCTGAGATTTAAAAAAGAGTTTGCAGCTTCAAAATGCACCGATTGTCCCTGTTGACCAATACTTTTAAAACGGTAATCTGCCTCATTGAATATATTCCATACATATTTCGAAAGCACTCGTCAATAGGATTCTGAAACAATTAACGGGTCCAATGCAGTAACATGCAATCAATAGCTAAAAATCGAAAGTTGTTTGAAACGCTCCTCAAACTGATCCAACCCCTTCCAAGTAGGAATTTTGATATCTAAACATCTTATATTTATGCCGGGTTAGTCAATATATTCAATTATGACTATCGCATCTTAGACAATCAGGGGATGCTACCATTCATAGATAGCTCCGTCGTTTGCTCATGACTTCAACATCAACCTAAATTTTGAGGTTATCTTTGCATGGACGAGGCTGGCGTTGATGATATTTTGAAGTTTTCTTCTCTTTTTTTTTCATTTTTGAATTTATTTATTCCTTTCTGTCTCTTTTTTTTTCCCTTTTTCCTTTGCGGCTGGCCACAAGGGAGCATGGGTGAGGGGTGACCGGAGGGCTACATGCCCTCATTTAGATTTGGTGAGGGTGGCACTCGTCAACCCTCGCCTATGGCTATAGAGAAAAAGGAAAAGAAATGGAAAGAAATAAGAAAAAAAAAAAGGAAGGAAATTAAAAATTTTAAAAAAATAATTGCAAAAATTGTCAACGTTAAGCCATACGCGCCATGTGGCTCTTGGCTTTATGAGATAATCGATATACTTTCTGCATAGACAGTCTCAGCGATATCCAAACAATATAGTCAGCGGAACAAAGGAAAGAGGAATGGGAGAAGTTTTAGAGGAAGATCTAAGTACCAAGAGGGAAATGGAGCTTGAATCAATATCATTCTACATGCACCCACCATTTGATAGCAACGACCTCACCACGCATCATGACCACCGGCTATTTCACTCGAATCTATAGTAAGCAATATCCTTTGCAACTGGAGGAGAAATATTCTTCTTTTCTTTCTCTTTCATGGCATCAACAACCTTAAGAACCATAGGTGTACCAATGGAGGTAGAGATAGGGGTGCAGTGACCATACCCGAGATAGATCTAAAGCGAAGGGTTAGGTAGATAGTATGGGCCCTCTGACTTCTAGCTATGTGTCGTGTGGCTCTCGCGAAGCGCAAAAAAGAGAAGCTTTTCAAGCTTTCTTTGCCAAAGAGAGTAGAGAAGGGTAGAAGCGACTCGTCATCAAAGCGATAACTTCCGGACAAAGCCAAGCCTAAAAGATCGACTTGGCACGGGACCATACATCAACGATTTTAAGTCAAAAGTGATTGGAAGGACTATATTAGCAAATCATCAAAAGTGTAGGGATGAAGTTTGTCACAATTGAAAGGCAGAGGATCGAATCAATCGTCGGACAATGGGTCAAAACTTCTTGCACAATCATTCCTACAGGTACACAACCGACAAAATGTGTTGAGGTTGGAATTATTGTTGGCGTCACCAAACAGGCGTGACTCTCATCTTGCCGTCTTCGTTTTATTGGTGGGTTGATGTTCGTTTCCCTTTGCGTGTTAAATCCCTTCAACAGAGGGAGCATTATGAAATCGACAACTACAAGTATGGGGTCACCAATCAAAATTTAATGATTATAATAATAAATAAAATCTAGTCAGTTTATAACATATAATCACTTTATTATAAAATGATTGACTTACTTATTTCCATACGATTATTGATAGAGCATTTCTCTCTCATGCTTGCATGCACAGATAGAGAGTGGGAGGAGGTCGGACATATCAGAGGAGCTAGATTTAACCGTTAGGATTTGGCTCACAATTTCAACGAAGTAAAGCGTAAAAGCGAAAAAGAGAAATCGAGACACGAGATTTTATCTTGATTTACCCTTAAACTAAGGCTACATCCAGTAGAGGATTCCATTATAATTAATACCTCGCATATCTCTTTACATCCTTCAATTATAAGAGAAAAAAGAGTACATGTCATAGAAGCTAGTGATGAGCTCAAGCCCAAAATACTAATGAAAGTAATATGAGCTTAAATCGTAAAAGACGGCTCCCCCGAACCCCCACACGCCACATGCTTTCTTGTCGTTAGGAAGTATCAACCACACCCTCAACATTTTCAACAAATAAAAACTAGGAAAAAAAATTCCATTTTATCAAACTAAACTTTAGGGGCGATTCCCCTTAACCTTGAACCCTTAAAATTTACGTCCATCATTTGGAAAAATTTGCATTTCGCGGACCTCAGCGATGCTCCTAGAGTTTTCGAGTTAGATGAGCGGAAGGGCCACGTTTTCCTCCATCCCTGGTTAGATGTATGTCTCCGATCAATGTTCTGATTTGCAGGCTACAAAAGTAGTAGGCATTACCGCAATTTGCTTTCAGTGAAGTTTCCGTACGAGTGGTGTAAATAATTTATAACCAGTTAACTGAAAGCGTTGTTAGAGGAAATGAGGGAAGAAATGAAATGAGGAAAGGCGCGCTCAAATTTGAAGTGTTGGATTAATAGGACAATAGAGAGGGATTAATGAACGATACAAACGCCAGTTTGGTCATAGGAGGACATCAACTGAATTGAGGGGTTGCTCTCAGTTGTCTGTTGATGACATGGTCAACTGGTCGCACCGCGGTCGAACTGGTCCTCATCCACCTGATCCGAAGGATCTACAGAACGTTCATTCTTGCGCATCACCAATCAGGACCCGCTGGACCCGAAAAATGAGCCGCCGCCCTCGAATTACCAGAAGCCATGTTTAGCCCAAGGGGACAAGTCCTGCTTTCTTCATGCACAAGCTACCCAGGAATGGGAGTCCGAGTGACGGAAATTCAAGAAACCCAGCCATTGTCTCTTCTGAATCAACACGTTATTTTGACGAACCGGGTTGTTCCTCAGTTCAGAGAATACGAATGTAGCCAAGCAAAATCAAAAAGTCCCCTCTGTCCAGCCTCCATATCGGTCTAACTACTGGTTTTGCCCCAAAGTTATCTAATTTCAGTACTATTAACAAGTGAAACCAATTCAATGTGCTGTGGCATCACCGTCTCAGTTCCCTCTTTTGAAGCTAAGAGATCATCCGGAAGAAGGGAAGCATTTGGATCCCCTCTGGGAACCAAGAACAGCAGGCAAAGCGGAGAAATCCTCAGAAAGTTGCGGATCAAAATAGCCAACCATAAGTTACCAAATTGAGTTCTAGTGACCCTGAGTATGTGAAGTAGTAAGCCCCCTCCCCATGATGCCAAGAGGACCCCCATGTTGTCCATGGACATGAGCAGAGCAAAGAAAGTGCCCTCTATACCACAGGGACAAAGCTTCGAGCTCAACACGTAGAGAGGCATCCGTTGGAGTGTTCCGATCATCCGGGAGACCCCTTCATCGATCACAGCAAAGAAATAATCTGGCATGCCAAATTTCAAGTTCAACCGCAGTACAAGAAACAGGTCAAGCATTCCTGACAGACCAAAGAACAATTGAGTCCACAATAGCAGATCCCGAAAAGGGCGATCCTTGAGGCCATGTTGGAATAGTATTGCCCCAAGAAAGGAACCAACCGATCCAATCGAAAACAAATAACCAACAGTCTCCTGCAAGAATGGCCTGGATAATTAGCAAACTGTATTGTAAAGATCCTTCTGCTCATGAGTAATCAGGGACGAAACTAAGGTCACTGTAAAAGCTTTTACCATAACAATGCATCTCAATCTTCAGGGATCTCATTATCTAGGAAGCAATTGGACAATAAGGAAAGAAATTATGGCCGCTCAAATGACTTCAGCCGCATAAGTTCACATTTCAAAACTTTTATCAATGATCAGCTGTCTTCAAGCAAACAAATACTCAAAATGTCTTGTATAACTAGTATAGCCACATATTTGTAGGGACATGACACTCTGATCACAGAGGCGTCCGTTGATCTCAACGATATGGAGAATGTAAACATGTTCTTTTGTAGCAAATCTGACCTGTTCGCATAAGATTCTCCCACTTGAGCACATTTATAAAAATGAAGTCCCAGCATTTTCTACGTCTCCATCTTTGGGCATGCTGCCACTGCTTTGGGATTCCGAGGGTTCAAAGTACAGCCCACAGGCACTCACATTTACACTCCTACCTCGGCGTACTCCCAATCTCAGAGACCAGATTATAAATAAAACCTTGACAATCATCAGAAATTCTACAGAAACTTCTAGGTACATTAATGCATTTCTTAGTTCATGCCCTTCATAATTAGTCCTCCATGAGAAGCAAAACTGACTCGTCCATACCTCAGAGAAAGATGGACCTCCATCAGCATCTGTATACCAATAGAACATTCCGTCGTGAATATTCCAACTTAGTGCAATGGATGAATACATGTATAGGCACGGTCTCCACACAGCTGGGATTTTCAAAGTGGTCCACATGGCCTTTCCAGCATCAGGAAACTTCTGACTGACCTGGGGTACAACTTCACAATGTTAGTTCATAGTGTCCAGGAACATAAACATGGAGATGCTGAGAAGTCACACCTGTCCGTAGTCAAAATTTGGTGTATGAGGCTCATCGAGAATATTTCCTAGTAATAGCACAAGCCCAGCTGGAATTGTCAGCAGAGCAAAACACTCCCTAGCCAACAAAAAGGGAGAAAGATTATGAATCGTGGAATTTCATAGACAAATTTAGAAGTTTGGATTTGAAATGGTGCCGAGGGACACAAACCATTGGACCCATTCTGTAGACGAAGATCCCGCTAATGACAAATCCCACGAGTCCTCCGGTTGACTCGCTCAGAGCACACAAGCTTTGCATATCAGCAGCCAGAGAAGGATGCTGATGCTGTTCTGTGCCTACACAGGCATCTATTACAACATCTGCTATTTGCCCCCCCCAGCAGTTCCTGCTGTCAACAGCACCAGGGCAAGAACAAGTTGCACCTGTAGAATGATACACGAGCATGGAGAATACTCCGAGAAAACTATAACAATAAAAAGAAAAAAAAAATGGAATCCACGATCATATCCGAAATTCTTCTTGATGGCTCAGAGAGATTACTTTAGGAGCAACCTGAAAGAGACAAATCTAGACTCCAATCATAAGAAACATAGGGTTCTCTCCTTTTCATCCTCATACATGAGATCACGTGGAGGACATTGTCTTACATTTTCCCCTGTACTTAGCGTTCCCTCAATACATGCCCCTCAAGCCAAAGTGATGCATGTTTTCTCACAAGAAGAAGTGCCCATCTGACTAAACTAGCAGCTTCAAAATTCTTTCGGCAGCGAGGACTAAATGCACTAAAGTGAAGAAATCTAACCTATTCTAGAAGACAATTTCAATAGTCCCTAAGTTTGCTTTTCCAATGCGTGCTTTCAGACTAATATTTACTCCAAATCAAATCATAACCCACTCTTCATATACCTGCTAAAACAGATAGGGCCGTCTCCGTAACCGGCGACGGGAAGGACATCGGTCAGAAGTCCCCAAATTGGTTTGACAATCAAGGGAGATTTATTATTCCTGTATAGACCTGAGACTCAGAAGCTGAACCTTCTGAACATCCTTCATGTAGTACTTGGTTGCAACATCAGACAGTGCACCCCCAAGTCCTTGGCTTATCCCGTACACAATCGCCACCCCAAGAACAAGCTCCAATGCATTTCCACTGCAAGCATTCGCAGCCATCGGATTGGACCCAGGAAGCAATCGCACAATCTAGATCTGGGCACATTCTCCTCCACGACAGTCTCCTCGTCTCCTCCACCTCCCCCTCCACCTCCACCTCCTCTCAAGGACGCCACGAGATTATCCGTCTCCTCCATACGACACACTTGTTGGAGTCAAAACTTGCTAAAGAAGATGGTCTTTTTCTTGGAGTAATGGTTTGAACTCGCATCAGATACGGACGACCCAGTTCATCAATGGGCGTTTCCTGGAGTTGGTCGCTTGGGTGCTAATCAGTAATATCCGAGGGTTGACCCCAGAAACGGGAGAAACAAGAAAGGGTAACTTCTTTACCTAAGTCCGCAGCTTAGGGCGCCAACGGCAATATTTCTGCATAAGAAATTAACTTTTACCATAAGTTGATTTTTTTACCTCTACTTCAAACGTTAATTTTTATCAGAAATACATTTGATAATGATTGAAAAATTTCTATTTTTGAAATATTATTAAAACAAAATCTTCTATGAAAAATTATTGTCGATGGTTGAAAAATTATTATTTTTAAACTTTTTGAATTTCTTTAAAAAATAATTTCTATTATTAAAAATATTATTTATTTTTTAAAATAAAAATTGTATTATTTATCTTTTGCTTCGTCGGCCGAAGATGGCTACTCGACGACAGTGGGCAGCAACGATCGGTGGGTGGCAGCATTGGTGGTTAATAGTTGGCGACAAGGGCAATGGGCGGCGGTGGTAGTGGATGGCAATGGGCAGTGGTCAACGGTGGGTGACGACACAGGTCGACGACAGACGAAACCAAGCATGGTCGAAAAGAAAGTGAGATGAGAAGTATTTTTGAGTTGAGAAGCAATTTTTTTCAACTTCTCAAATTGAGAAGTTGAAAAAAATTGCTTCTTCAACTCAAAAAGTACTTCTCATCTCACTTTCTTTTCGACCATGCTTCTTTCGTCTGTCGTCGACCTTTTTGTACGTCCCCACCGTTGACCACTGCACATTGCCATCCCTACACCGCCGCCCATTGCCCTTTGTCGCCAACTATTAACCACCAATGCTGCCACCCACCGATCGTTGCTGCACCACTGTCGTCGAGTACCCATCTTCGGCCGACGAAGTCAAAAGATAATATACAATTTTTATTTTAAAAATAAATAATATTTTTAATAATAGATTATTTTTTTAAGAAAGAAATTCAAAAAGTTTAAAAATATAAATTTTTCAACCATCGACAATATTTTTCATAGAAGATTTTGTTTTAATAATATTTCAAAATAGAAATTTTCATCATTTATCACATGTATTTCTGATAAAAATTAACGTTTGAAGTAGAGGTAAAAAAATCAACTTATGGTAAAAGTTAATTTCTTATGCAGAAATATTGCCGTTGGCGCCCTAAGCTGCGACTTAGGTAAGAAGTTACCCTTTCTTGTTTCTCCCGTTTTCTGGGTCAACCCTCGATTACTGATTAGCACCCAAGCGACCAACTCCAGGAACGCCCATTGATGAACTGGGTCGTCCGTATCTGATGCGAGTCAACCCTTACTCCAAGAAAGAGACCATCTTCTTTAGCAGTTTTGACTCCAACAAGTGTGTCGTATGGAGGAGACGGATAATCTCGTGGCGTCCTCTGAAGAGGAGGTGGAGGTGGAGGTGGAGGGTGGAGGAGGACGAGGAGACTGTCGTGGAGGAGGAATGTGCCCAGATCTAGATTGTGCGATTGCTTCCTGGTTCAATCCGATGGCTGCGAATGCTTGCAGTGGAATGCTTGGAGCTTTGTCTTGGGTGGCGATTGTGTACGTGATAATCCAAGGACTTGGGGGTGCACTGTCTGATGTTGCAACCAAGTACTACATGAAGATTTCAGAGGTTCAGCCTTCTGAGTCTCAGGTCTATACAGGAATAATAAATCTCCCTTGTATTGTCAAACCAATTTGGGGACTTCTGACGATGTCCTTCCCGTCGCCGGTTACCGGAGACGGCCCTATCTCGTTTTAGGCAGGTATATGAAGAGTGGGTTATGATTTGATTTGGAGTAAATATTAGTCTGAAAGCACGCATTGGAAAAGCACAACTTAGGGACTATTGAAATTGTCTTCTAGAATAGGTTAGATTTCTTCACTTTAGTGCATTTAGTCCTCGCTGCCGAAGAATTTTGAAGCTAGTTTAGTCAGATGGTCACTTCTTCTTGTGAGATAAAACATGCATCACTTTTGGCTTTTGAGGCATGTATTGAGGGAAACGCTAAGTACAGGGGAAAATGTAGACAATGTCCTCACATGATCTCATGTATGAGGATGAAAGGAGAGAACCCTATGTTTCTTATGAGTTGGAGCTCTAGATTTGTCTCTTTCAGGTTGCTCCTAAAGTAATCTCTCTGAGCCATCCAGAAGAATTTCGGATATGATCGTGCGATTCAATTTTTTTTTTTTCTTTTTATTGTTATGGTTTTCTCGGAGTATTCTCCATGCTCGTGTTATCATTCTACAGGATGCACCTTGGTCTTGCCCTGGTGCTGTTGACAGCAGGAACTGCTGGTGGGGCAATAGCAGATGTTGTAATAGATGCCTGTGTGGCACAGAACAGCATCACCATCCTTCTCTGGCTGCTGATATGCAAAGCTTGTGTGCTCTGAGCGAGTCAACCCGGAGGACTCGTGGGATTTGTCATTAGCGGGATCTTCGTCTACAGAATGGGTCCAATGGTTTGTGTCCCCTCGGCACCATTTCAAATCCAAACTTCTAAATTTGTCTATGAATTTCCACGATTCATAATCTTTCTCTCCTTTTTGTTGCTAGGGAGTGTTTGCTCTGCTGACAATTCCAGCTGGGCTTGTGCTATTACTAGGAAAATATTCTCGATGAGCCCATACACCAATTTTGACTACGGACAGGTGTGCTTCTCAGCATCTCCATGTTTATGTTCCTGGACACTATTGAACTAACTTGTGAGTTGTACCCCAGGTCAGTCAGAAGTTTCATGATGCTGGAAAGGCCATGTGGACCACTTTGAAAATCCCAGCTGTGTGGAGCCGTGCCTATACATTATTCATCATTGCACTAAGTTGGAATATTCCGACGGAATGTTCTATTGGTATACAGATGCTGATGGAGGTCCATCTTTCTCTGAGGTATGGACGAGTCGATCAGTTTTGCTTCTCATGGAGGACTATTATGAAGGGCATGAACTAAGAATGCATTACTGTACCTAGAAGTTTCTGTAGAATTTCTGATGATTGTCAAGGTTTTATTTATAATCTGGTCCTCTGAGATTGGGAGTACGCCGAGGTAGGAGTGTAAATGTGGAGTGCCTGTGGGCTGTACTTTGAACCCTCGGATCCCAAAGCAGTGGCAGCATGCCCAAAGATGGAGACGTAGAAAATGCTGGGACTTCATTTTTATAAATGTGCTCAAGTGGGAGAATCTTATGCGAACAGGTCAGATTTGCTACAAAAGAACATGTTTACATTCTCCATATCGTTGAGATCACGGACGCCTCTGTGATCAGAGTGTCATGTCCCTACAAATATGTTGGCTATACTAGTTATACAAGACAGATTGAGTATTTGTTCGCTTGAAGACAGATGATCATTGATAAAAGTTTTGAAATGTGAACTTACACGCTGAAGTCATTTGAGCGGCCGTAATTTCTTTCTTATTGTCCAATTGCTTCCTAGATAATGAGATCCTTGAAGATTGAGATGCTTGTTATGGTAAAAGCTTTGACAGTGACCTTAGTTTCATCCCTGAATACTCATGAGCAGAAGGATCTTTACATACAGTTTGCTAATTATCCGAGCCATTCTTGCAGGAGACTGTTGGTTATTTGTTTTTCGATTGGATCGGTGGGTTCCTTTCTTGGGGCAATACTATTCCAACATGGCCTCAAGGATCGCCCTTTTCGGGATCTGCTATTGTGGACTCAATTGTTCTTTGGTCTGTCAGGAATGCTTGACCTGTTTCTTGTACTGCGGTTGAACTTGAAATTTGGCATGCCAGATTATTTCTTCGCCGTGATCGATGAAGGGGTCTCCCGGATGATCGAGACACTCCAACGGATGCCTCTCTACGTGTTGAGCTCGAAGCTTTGTCCTCTGGTATAGAGGGCACTTTCTTGCTCTGCTCATGTCCTTGGACAACATGGGGGTCCTCTTGGCATCATGGGGAGGGGGCTTACTGCTTCACATACTCAGGGTCACTAGAAACTCAATTTGGTAACTTATGGTTGGCTTTTTGATCCGCAACTTTCTGAGGATTTCTCCACTTTGCCTGCTGTTCTTGGTTCCTAGAGGGGATCCAAATGCTTCCCTTCTTCCGGATGATCTCTTAGCTTCAAAAGAGGGAACTGAGACGGTGATGCCACAGCACATTGAATTGGTTTCACTTGTTAATAGTACTGAAATTAGATAACTTTGGGGGCAAACCAGTAGTTAGACCGATATGGAGGCCGGACAGAGGGGACTTTTGATTTTGCTCGGCTACATTCGTATTCTCTGAACTGAGGACAACCCGGTTCGTCAAAATAACGTGTTGATTCAGAAGAGACAATGGCTGGGTTTCTTGAATTTCCGTCGTGCAGACTCCCATTCCTGGGTAGCTTGTGCATGAAGAAAGCAGGTTTGTCTGGCTTCTTGGTAATTCGAGGGCGCGGCTCATTTTTCAGGTCGCGGGTCCTGACTGGTGATGCGCAAGAATGAACGTTCTGTAGATCCTTCGGATCAGTGGATGAGGACCAGTTCGACGCGGTGCGACCAATTGACCATGTCATCACAGACCAACTGAGAGCAACCCCTCAAATTCAGTTGATGTCCTCCTATGACCAAACTGGCGTTTGTATCGTTCATTAATCCCTCTCTATTGTCCTATTAATTCAACACTTCAAATTTTGAGCGCGCCTTTCCTCATTTTATTTCTTCCCTCATTTCCTCTAACAACGCTTTCAGTTAACTGGTTATAAATTATTTACACCACTCGTACGGAAACTTCACTGAAAATAAATAGCGGTAATGCCTACTTTTTGTAGCCTGCAAATCAGGACATTGATCGGAGACATACATCGAACCGGGGATGGAGGAAAACGTGGCCTTCCGCTCATCTAACTCGAAAACTCTAGGAGCATCGCCGAGGTCCGCGAAATGCAAATTTTTCCAAATGATGGACGTAAATTTTAAGGGTTCAAGGTTAAGGGGAATCGCCCCTAAAGTTTAGTTTGATAAAATGGAATTTGTTTTTTCCTAGTGTTTTATTTGTTGAAAATGTTGAGGGTGTGGTTGATACTTCCTAACGACAAGAAAGCATGTGGCGTGTGGGGGGTTCGGGGGAGCCGTCTTTTACGATTTAAGCTCATATTACTTTCATTAGTATTTTGGGCTTGAGCTCATCACTAGCTTCTATGACATGTACTCTTTTTTCTCTTATATTTGAAGGATGTAAAGAGATATGCGAGGTATTAATTAATAATGGAATCCTCTACTGGATGTAGCCTTAGTTTTAAGGGTAATCAAGATAAAATCTCGTGTCTCGATTTCTCTTTTTCGCTTTTACGCTTTACTTCGTTTAAATTGTGAGCCAATCCTAACGGTTAAATCTAGCTCCTCTGATATGTCCGACCTCCTCCCACCTCTCTCTATCTGTGCATGCAAGCATGAAGAGAGAAATGTTTCTATCAATAATCGTATGGAAATAAGTAAGTCAATCTTTATAAATAAAGTGATTATATGTTATAAACTGACTAGATTTTATTTATTATTATATCATTAAATTTTGATTGGTGACCCCATACTTGTAGTTGTCGATTTCATAATGCTCCCTCTGTTTGAAGGGTTTAACACGCAAAGGAAACGAACCTCTAACCCACCATAATAACGAAGACCCAAGATGGATCAGCCTGTTTGGGACTCCAACAATAATTCCATACCTCTAACAATATTTTTGTCGGTTGTGTACCTTGTAGAATGATGTGCAAGAGTTTTGACCATTGTTCCGACGATTGACGTCTCGATTCCTCTACCTTTCATTCTGACAAACC